>JAVQJG010002903.1:0-14847 GCA_036024015.1 Craterocephalus amniculus | reverse complement strand
GTGCGGGAAAATTTCCCTTATTTTTGAATCCAAAACTTGACAGGTATGTTTCTAGCACTCAGCTAGCTGGCAGATGTAGGCCACCAGGGGTAGCTAGCCACTCCAGACTTTATACTGTGATGTAGCTGTTGTGACACACCATACCTGCTGATAAGCGCTCACAGCCTAACTGTGGATAAAACACTGTTACATCTTGCTAAACCAGTTATCTTAGGATTCGTTTTGTTACATAGTGCATTACTCAAAAAAAATACGAAGTATCACTTAATTTCCCCGTATTAAAGTACAAATTAAATCATCCATATAGACATTATTGCCATTTGTGATACATTACACAAAAATGAAATTCAATTACTTATATATGTAGCCCATCTTTTGAAATATGATTTACTGTGCAAAATTTCATTACTAAAATCGTGATCGTAGACTAGGCTACTTTAAAAAGGGCATATGCCTCTGTGTTGTAAGAAGAAGAGAAGAAAATCGAGAATCGAATCGAATCGTGACCCTAAAATCGAAAATCAAATCGAATCGAAGATTGGGAGAATGGTGACACCCCTACTGTATGTAGTAATTGGCTTTGCCAAGGTTCCTCTGTGCCTTGGCAGAGGTAAAAACGTAGACGATATACTCTGTCTCCTGGGTGTTTGTAGTAATAAACACAAATTAGGTTACTGATCCCAATTTAAGCTAATGAGAAATAAATAGAATACATAGAAATGTCACATTACACATGATATTTTGTAATACATTTCCTGCTGTGGGTCAGTGTTGTTCTAGACACACCGGTAGGTTTTTTTGAATAAGGTTTGGCTGTTCTATGAGGGTGCAGAAGGAAGAAGTGCCAAATGGTGATGGAGTGATGTAGTTCTTAGATTTTTTGGGTTTGCTTGTTTTGTGTTTCAATATAACTTTCTTAATTGGAAGTTTATATTTCTGCTGTTTATAGTATAAAGCTGTATAAAGTTTATATTTCTTCTTTGTATAATCCTACCCACTTGATTTCTTACCCAGCTTGGAAATCCATAACTTGGATGGTGGAAAAAAAGCTCTACTTATAACCATGCACAGGTTCTTTCCTTTGGCTCATATTGTACTGTATCATTATCTGTCTAGTTCTGTTACTCTCTGTTGGTATCAGTTTTTATGATTTTGAATATATTTTGTGTTTGGAGTTTGTTTTCAGTCTTATTCCCAGTCTGATGTTTTTCTAGTGTATTTCTGATATTGTTTTATGTGTGCTGTTCTAGCTAGAGCAATATGTGTTTTATTTATTTATTTGTTTTGTTTCTTGATTCATCTTGTCTCATCTCATTTCTCTGATTTCAGCATCCTCATCTCCAGTCTCCTCCATCTCATTTCCTAAACCACAATGTTCATGGATTGAGAAGAGAGGAAGCTTGTTAAAAGTTATGGTGCGTTCCAGTTGTCCTTGGAGCTCGTTTTTCCGAGCTGCGAGCTCGTAATCTGCAGAGGACCCCGAGATCCCAAATTTCAAGATGGCTGCGCCCAGTTTGTGTCCCCTGTTTGTTTGCTCGCCTTACATTTTTGGTTTCTTTTACTTTTAAAATGTAAATAGCAGCGTATAGCAGTAGTAGTACTAGCTGCTGATTTATAAAATTTTTGAAAATGTGAAGTGGTGCATAAATATCGTAGTTTATCAAGTTTTCCTCGCAAAATTGTCAGGTTAATTAGAATTATTTTACATTTATGACAAGATTTTCAGGTTTAAGTGCGGTATAATCATACAAACACACATTCACTTTCTTCCAGAGGACGGGAAACATAGCTCTTTGTTTTCTGGAAGAGCAACAGCACACGCAGCTTTGCTGGAGGATCCATTTTTTCCGAGTTTGTGCAACTGGAACGCTGTTTACCTCGGAATGACATCACCGACCGACTTCCGCTCGGAATTCCGAGACAACTGGAACGCACCATAAGGGTAACATCTGGATCTGGAAGTCCCTCCATAGGGAAATAAATTCACACAACATGCATTAGTAAAAAAATGTGTACAAGTACTCATGTTCCCTTACAGGATCCACAAAGCAAGAAGAGCAGATGAAAAGCATGTTTCCATCCTGAGGACCCTACGCAAAACAAGTGCCTCAAAGGTGTTAGAGTGTTTGATGTGTATCCTGCTTCCCGACCTCAAGGATGAAATGTACTGTAGAGGTGTGATGCAGGAGAGTAGAGGCAGTCAGGATCCAGGAAAAGAGGGATAACTACTGCATGAAGATCATTTTGACCATGACAGAAAGAAAATGTGTTGAAAGAATGGGAAAATTCATTTAAAACCCTTGGATCATGATTATCAAGCGAAGGCTTTAGTGTGCTTTTGCTAGATACTGAAATCCAGAAATTATAACTTAAATTCTGTGAAAACTATGTGCTTTGATAAGATGAAGTGTTCTGTACCAGCAGCTCCTCAGTTGTGCTTACAGTGCAGGTACTGAACAGAGATATGACAGAAGGAGGGGAGATGCTTCCTCACACACGTTTTTTAAATTTACTCTGAAAATGCATTTTCATTTTTATCTCCATTAAACGTGGTAGTGATGTATGGTAAAGTTTATTTTAGCACTCCATTAAAGATAAAGAATTCTTCATATTTCATGTTGAAAAGCATAACGGTGTATTAACAGGACTGCATCCACCAATGCCCTGGTGCATCTCTGTGAACAGGTCCAATGGCAGCTCAGCTTGTGTAGTAATGTTGAATATGGCAGACTTTCATATATGTGTCCCCTGTGCATTCACAACTCTGTCAAACCAAGTGGTTGGCTCAACTTCAGCTTCCTTAAGCCGCAGACATTAGCACAGACAAGGCTGTGCCACTGCTGAGGAAAGCGATTGGATTAGTGCTCACTGTGGTTTGCATATCAGCTCACGATTGGATAACGACGGTCCACCCGGTAGCTGTGATCAAAAAAGCAATTCACAGCTGCAGCTTGCAAATTGCGGGAAGAAATGATAACAAAAAATATGCTCAAAACTAATCCAGGATGTGTGCGAATTCTGTGGGAAGCAAGCAGGTATGCATAATATAAACTCATGTAGGCACAGAATTCAGAGCTACTTTATGCTCTTTGACGTGATAGAGATACAATATCAGGGAGAAAAATCTTTCATAAAGTCAGTCTACATTAAAATTAAAGAAAAAAAAATCATTTCTACAGTTTGACAGGGAAAATACATTTTGAGTTTCTTTTCATAAAAATATAATTGTCTGTTCACCTGTACTCCTGACAGGAAGGTGGCTTTTATTCAAAAGGTTGTCTTTGCCGCGGCATGACCCTCACCCACAATTCTCTCCACGGGGGCTTGCCTCGGGCTTTATGTGAGTTGCCAGCCCCACTTACACATACTGTACAAACAAGCACAATCAACACACTCACACACACACACACACACACACACACACACACACTCAGGGCTGTAATTATTGTTAGGACCAACAGCCAAGTTTCTCTAAAGGCCTTCCAGCTGGCTCGGTGTGCAGGTTCACTTTATTCTTATTATTTTGCAAACAACAGGAGTCAGATCAGTGAGTGACTCAGTGACTGGATGGTAATAACCTGTTAAGACAAAAATGCCCTCATTTGTTAGTGGCCTTTTGCAGTTATTGTTTTGCAACACCCATATTATTATCAAATCTGCAACCTCTACAGTAATTTCTACTGAAAAAGCTCAGCATAGAACCTTAATCTTATTTCTTAACTCCTCTGTGTTAAACATAAAATGAAAATCCTGAGGTGCTGCTGTTTTCGACTTTAGCTCTTTGGACTGCCTTTGAATCCTTCTGCTTTCAATAATTTGAGAGATGAATGTGGGCGGCACATTTTAGTATCACCCGCAGCACACGGACAGTGTGGCTGGCACAACTTCCTCTATTAGACTCCCTCATAGAAGTACGTGGAATGACTTCTTAATGCCACATAGCATGGTGGAGGCACATAATGTGTTGAAATCGTGTGCCGTTAAGCTTGCGCTCCGCTGACTTGTTGCCAGGGTGACGAGATCCATCCTTGGTAGTGATGACACCCCAGCTGCTGTAAAGAAAAGATGGAAATTCAATGTTTCACATGAGCAGAAAGTACGTTCGTGTTTCTGTTTTTATGACACACGTTTTCCAAAACATAATCATGCAGTATAAGTCAATCTAACCAAGTAATATTTGCCCATAAGATAATGACAGAAATGTATGGAAGTTTGATGAAATGAAATGAATGTTCCACTCAGGAACCAAATTAGCGGCGTCGCTTCACAACAAGAGGCTTCCCTAATTGAACCTTGGCTGGGGCTTTTCTATGTTAAGTTTTTAGCCCATGCATGTGTGGATTCTCTCTGGCTTCCTACCACAGTCCAAAAACATTGACCCTAGGTGAGCATTCGTGGTTGAGTGTGAATGTCAACCACGAATGGACTGGGGTCCAGGATGTCCCCTGCCTCTTACCTTATAACAATAATAGGCCCCTGCACCAATGTGATCCTGTAATGGAGTAAGCAGGTGACTGCACACATATAAAATATCTTGCTTTTAAATTCCTCTGTCCCACAGAGTGAACCTTTATTTAATTTGCATGTTTCCATGGTACCGGGACTTAATTTCACTACATAGGATATAACTGTGGTAAACTGCTGAAGAGGTTTGGCCCAAATTATCTTAGATATTTGTGCATTTATGTCAGTTATAATTTCATTTGCTGAAGAGGAATATCTGTTTATATAACACTCTGTTGCTCATTCTTTTTTCAATTACATGTTCTCATTTGGGACGCCTGAGACAAAACATGGTTTCATTTTCGTTTAAGAAAACAATCTATAAGAAATTGCAACTTGACAACAAAAGGTTGCTGAGTCCGAATCTGAACCTAGACCTGACCATAGACTGCCCATACAGGCTTGTACAGTAGGCGTTGCAGGCATGATGGCTGTATCACTTCATCTGCTTCTCTTCTTACCCTGATGCAACCATCACTCTGTACCAGGGTAAATCTGGACTCATCAGACAATATGACCTTCTTCCCCGGCTCCACAGTCCAATCTTTATGCTCTCTGGCAAATTGAAGCCTTTTCTCTTGCACTGATTAGTGAATATCAAATGGCTACACATCTTCTCAGTCCCAAACCCTACAGTATCCCTTGCATTGCATGTGGAAATGCTTCGTTTCCCTATTAAATACACTCTTTGATTTGATTTCACCAAACATTTAAGTGATCACTAATGATGATCATGCAGGAATTTTTGCCAACCACATTTCTTCCTGGAACTGGTCTGGCCTCCCCTATTCTTCCAGTATATGATAAAGCAACAGATGTTTTCTCTCATGCTAGTGATTTGTCCATTTTTAGATAGACTAGCATCTCCACAACCACAATTACTACATGGTTGTTTGAGAAATGAGAAGCTATTCACTACATCAGCAAGGGTTAAATAACAATTGCCAGATGATAGATAATCGCCCATGCAGCGACTATCCAATAGGAGGCTCTGCTTGCTTAGTTAAAACCCTGTGAAGAGTTTTTTGGGTCCCAACGCTATATGTTTTTTCTGCTTTTTCAATATCAATTTGTTGGTGCAGAATTTTGGCTGTAAAACTGTGAAATCAAATAAAATCATGAGGACATATTTTTGTTTATCCCTGAACGGACATTTTAATATTGTAGTTTTTTATTTATTTTTGTATCTGAATAAACAATTAATCTGTCAAAATAATTAGCTTAAGCTATTTTTCTGGTGGTGATGGCTGTTGGCGAAACTGACCTCCTGTCTGTTTTTGCATCCCAGCAGAGCTGAAAAACAAACACTTACTCCTTCTTTCCCTGGCATTTTCTGTTGATACAGCTAAATTAATGGGATTAAATAATATCTCGACAGGGTGTGAAAGACAAATAGCTTGAAGATATAATTCAAAACATAATCCTCATACAGTTGCCTAAGTGTTTTCTTTTTCACACTACTATAATGCATAGGTCACTGGTAAATCTAAAAAAACTAAGAAGAAACCATATTCTTTGGAAAACGTTAATTGAAATGCTTGGACGCTCATTAGTAAGAGAGCATCCAAACTGGAAGAAAATATGGTAAAGAAGTTTAGAAAGCCATGTGAAATTATTGCTCAAAACCTCTTTATATGATTACAATAAAATATGAAAGCTAAATACAAAGAAACAGAAGGATGGCAGAGACTCATGCACAGTACTATAGATCCTGTCCTGTTCACAGACAGCGAACCCCTTCTGCATTATATGCAGTGTGGTCCAACATCAACAGAAAGTATTTAACAGTAGGGGCAATATTCTTGATATTAACTCTAATATTAAGCAAAAGAACACAATTTGACTCTGTTGATAGCACATATACAATGATACAGTAATTGTATCTCCTCAGGTGAAAAACAAACATTATTGCAATAAAGTTGAGCATTCTGTCTAAATTTAGCATGACCATACCTTTAATTACGTCATTCAGTCAACAACAAAAGGAGCCTGATTAAAGCCTTAACGAAAATGAATTGGTCAGAAAGCAAAAGAAAGAGAGAATAAAAAAAATTGTTATGCGTCTTTGGCCTGTGATCTCACTGCTACTGGATGAGTTGCTATGGTAACCTAGAGAATGGACTAGGTGCTAATTAAGGATGAAAGATGTCTGCCATCCAAACATAGTCAAACTGTGGATTTACCCATGTCATATGGTCTCGTAATGTCACATGAACAGAAAAGCTACTGGTAAAGAAGAAATATAAAACAAGGAAATCTGTAAATAAATACATGTGTCACATGTTTGTCGCTCTGAGTCACCTCTGGTACATGACACTATGCAACAATGTCTATTTCTGCATATATCTGTGACATATTCTATAACGGGGTTGCTAGTTAGAATATCGCTTTAGATTTTCTGAGGTAATTTTGGATTGCACTTCAAAGAACTGTAATAATCAAAATAAAAAGAGAGAAAGAGCAAAGATGCTCTCCAAAACAGAACATATGCATAGATTCAGCTGAGCTTTTTTGTTGTCTTTAAACACATCACACTTAAAGCTAAATTTTATCGATGCTTGTCCCGTTGGATAACTTAATAATAAAGGCACACATTTCTCCGGAATCTGCCATTCAACCAGCACTAGTTCGTTCTGAAAGAGTTTTTTCAAATAATATCATGATTTTTGCCCATTTGGACGTAGTAGAGTTTGCTCTGTTAATCTATCATTGAACAATATACTTTTGTTAATAACTGCATATTACATGTGGACTGAACTGAAACTAACTGATGATGATCATATTATACTCATTATGTCTAGTAGTTTAAGTATTTGACTGCACTGTACTGTAAATTATAGCTGCAACGAGCTGAAAAACCTTCTCTCTGGACTGCTAAGCGGAGCCGAAGGGTAGAAGAGTCAAGCCATCAATGTAATAACCAGAAAGATGCAAGAGACAAGGGAAAAAAACAGCCCAGATATAGCTTTTTGCTAATGAGGGGGAGCCAGTGGGCTGCTGGCTGTTTGCTCCTCAACAGAATGTCAAACAGCAGCAGCAGCCTGCGCTGAATCACAGAGGTTAAAAAAATGTCAGGCGTTGGAGAGGTGGAAGTCACAAGACTCCCAGGACCCTAAAGCCATTCATAACTCAAAAGCAGTACAGACTAGACTGAATACAACCCACAGTGCATGTAGTCATAGGCTTTATTTCCTACTCCAGGAGAGAGGTGTGTGTACTTAGCAAAGATAAACCTCGAGCAAACATCACTCTTTTTTTGAGTACATGCCGTTCTTACTTAAGTTGAGTTTAGCACATCGGGCTGTCAACAAGAGGCTTTGGTGAAGCTTGATATCCTCACACCACAAACCACAGGACAAACCAGCTGTCAAGTGTCATTTTAACTCACAGAGGCACGTTTCCTGATGTGTGAAGCTCACATTGTTTTATGGCTGGTAGTGTGGGAAAGTTGTAAACTGAACTTATGAGGGAGCTGAGCCAGAGCAAATGATATATCTGTGTTTACTGTACATCCTGGCAGTCGTTGCACCACCGCTGGCAGTTCAGCTGGCTCCGATCGGTTCTCCAGCAGCATGTAGCACTGTTGCTGTGGGCGGTGTGAATGTTGTCAGTCCGTAGGGAGTCCATGGCTGGGAGTTTTTAATGCAGCCTTTTCTCCACCATGTCAGCGGAGAGTCTGTGAAATTGATGTGATAGTTTCTCATCAATTCACCATCAGTCCTGGTTTTGTATTGATACTAATTTTGTTGACACTGCCGCTGTGACCTAAGTGCATGGGCCATAGATCTGCTACTGACGCCCCACAAAGTCAGATCAATGGAGGACTACAGCAAAGTAACTTCCCCACATTTCCTGATCTCTCTGGAATGACGTGATTTGTTTCATCTTAATGTCATCTTTTTTTAACAATGATGAAATGCATTTGCCCCTGTTGGACAAAAATAGAGCTGAATAGTTCCAGAGCTGATGCCAGACATGTTGCCAGACATGCTAGCTACCGTGGAACAGCAGTGGCTTGATTTAAAGCCTTGTGTCACTGTGCTGACGACCAGAAACAATACCAACCCCCTCATGTTTGCCACTTGTAATGTTTACCATTTCCTCTCTAAATGGTGGTATGCTATTGGTGGCCAATTTATTCTAGTGCAGGTTACACTGCTGCTAGCATACTGTAAAAATAAGAACACAGTAATGCTAGGAGAAACAAAAAGGAAAAACCAGACTGAAGAAGACAGTCTAATAGAGAAGAAGTTATTTCTCTGATTAAATCATCTTAAATGTTCCACGCGTTTGACCATTTCTCTGATTAAATCATCTTAAATGTTCCACACGTTTGACCACAAAATGCATTTCTACTCAGTTTCTATCTGCCAAAAAGCAAAGGGGGACAAAAGGTGAGCGTGATTATTTTACAATCAATTTGAAGTCTGAGGCTATGCTCCCTTCCCTCACATACTGTGAGTGGAGTTGAAACTGTGACTGCTTGGCCCAAATCTACTCTAGGAATTCTTTTTTTTTTTTAGTTTTCATTTGATCTCCAAGCCTTGAGCTTAGCATTTAACAAAATGATTTGATTTTTTTTCCCTCCTTGATAGTGATTAAGTTACTTCAAAGGACAAACCTCCTTTAGTGAGTCACAGTGTGAGCACTTTTGAGTAAAACATGACAACTCTGCATATCGTACCTTTAAAATGACAAAGTTGCTATTTTCTGTACCAACATGACCTCAAGAAATAAAAAAAAGAAAAACACACAGTTTTTGCAAAACTTGAAAATATCCCTCTAACAAAACCTATATATTTCAATTCCAGGTTGCAAGGTTACAAAAGTTTGAAAAACACCAAAGAGGGCAATAATTTTCACAAAGAACTATACATTTTATAGCTGCCACAGCTGTTAGGGATTCAAAGTCATATTCTAGCCATCAATCCAAACCATAAAAATGTGTGGCCATTCTTAATTTATGGTTATGGAGGAAAGCTGATAAGACACAGTGATAGATGTTTTTTAATATCAAGGACAAGCTGAAACCATAATAATGCACAAAACTGATTTTTATGAGCATTTTACCAATAACTGACAACTACAATCACGAGCCATACTGTACTCAAACCAATACAGAGTGTGTTTAAAACACACATGAACACATATTTAGCAACGCCTGTCATAAGCAACTGGAGCTGTTTTTAAAACCCCTTAAAATTTCCTTTCAAGTGCCTACTTGAATATTCATTATTCAATCTTTCCACTTGAAGTTATTTCTGAAATCCTCCTTCTTATGTGGCACAGTCATACTCATCTGATTGAATAACTGCATATGAGTGTAATCAACTGCATTTTTGAAAGTTAATGGCAAAGATGGGAGACTGTAAACAGCTTTGATTTGCATGATGAGATTCAGTGTGTCTTCTTTCAACTCATTTTAATGCCGTAGACACAAAGCCTTGTTTACTAAAAGCTGCTGAGGAACTTTGTTATCATTAAAGCATTTGTTATAATTCATCTTTTTGTGCAATGCCATGAATCTAATACACTGTGAAATGGAAAGGTGACCAGTCCTGTGAATTCCAATGCTCCCCTACCATTGATGGTTTCATTTTTGCTGTTTTGCTGGTCAAGGTGTGGATCATAGCAAACCATGAAGCCTTGTCAGTTGGCTTATATACAACTTAAAGCAATCCAAAGTCATTGCTTTAAGTCATTACCAGTTGCTGACTAGGAAATGAAAAGAGAAAAGAGATGAAAAGAAGAAAAAAATGTAATTACAACAGTGAATAATATTCTATACTGTAAAAGAGTTTAAATATCATGCCAGGAGGAAACCTTTCTTACCGTGTTGCATCAAAGCGGACTATAAATAAACCCACAAACTCAACAGTCAACACATAAAGTGGGTTTTACAGACTCTTATACACCTGTATGGAGTGTGCTGAAACCTCAGGAGTTTCCTCTTGCTGAGCATTGGAAGAACACATGCTTAAGGCAATACTACGTTCAATTTAATTAAATTCAGCTTCATTTGATTTGTGCCCGTTCACTACAATGTTATCTCAGGGCACTTTACAGAAAAATCAATTTAATCAATCAAGCGTGTCTGATTTCCCTTTTGGGTGAGAAAAACTCAGGTATTTAAAGGAATGGATAGATTCATTACACAAATATTCATGGGTTTCAAGTGACGTCACTGCGTTTCAACGACGCCGTCTTTAGGACCGACCTGGGACCGCAAGTCATGGATCTATTACGTTGGCGTCCAAATCATGCAATCTATATGCTGTGCAGTCAGTCGAGATAATAGCCAATTTTATAAAAACAACAACAACAACAACAATTTTTTTTTTCTGAGGGTTTCTTTCTTTCTTTCTTTCTCCAGTTTATTTGTGATTTTACTGTTTAATTTTCAATGCTTTCTGCACCCCGCTGTAATGTTTCTAATGTTTGTATGGAAAGCACCTTGAATTATTGTGTACATGAAATGTGCTATACAAGTAAACGTCCCTTGCCAAACTTCAAAGCGTGTTTGAAATGTGCTGAAAAAACTGCTGCTTGTAAGCCAGTTTTCCCAAAGGGAACCATAAGTTTTGGATAAGTTGTACAAGTTTGGGAGCAATTTTTGGCTTCCATGACTTAGCCTCAGTCTGTGGGTCTGTGTCTGATGTACAGGTATTAATCGGAAAATTAGAACATGTTGGAAAAGTTGCTTTATTCAGGCAATTTCAACATAAAAGGTGAAACTTTTACTTTCAGAGGCATGACATTTTTGTATTTAAAATCCATTTTTCATAGATTTCAAGCAATATTTAAATTTTTGGGGTTTTTTACTTTGAGGTTTTCTGAAGCTGCAAATCCTAATAAGCAAAATCCAAACAAATAAAAGCGGAAATATCTTGATTTGCATACTATTTGTCTTGACATGTACATTTCATCTTTGAAGTTAAGTTACAGAAATGCACTTTTTCAGGATATCCTAATTTTCCGAGTAGTACCTGTATTTCACATTCTGCTTCGAGCAATCTGCTCTAAAAAATAAACACATACTAGATACCATTAAACATGTTTTGGTTAATCAATAAATGAGTAGATTTGAGTAAATATCTCCCTCTTTTTTCCCCCAGAGCTGTTCACATATTTGCACTGGCTGAGATTTACTAAACATCTTTCGCTGAGACACTAGTATCTCACTTCATCCAGCTACCTTTTCTGTGGAGCCTTCAGTCGGAGTGAGTCATACCCTCCTGCTCCTGCGTAAGTGGTGAAAAGACGAGCCACATGACCGCAATGCATGATTAATTGGTGATCATTATCCGCTCTCTGTGGAAGCTGTGCTTTTGTCCTTGCCTTAATTAGCTAGCTGCACCACTGGCTGCCTTTTGACGTGACATTGAAACACAGGAACGCATGTGTCACAGAGGTCTGGCAGGGGCTGTCCGATAGTCCGATCACATGTTTCATGTATTCTACAATCTGAGTGACAAGGCTGGAAAGAAGGAAGTAAGAAATATTCAATGGGGTGACAGCGAAGGTGTGATCAAATCTTGCAAAGATGCATGAGCATCAACATTATTACTCCCCAGTTAAGTGTCTCTTTTATTAAAAACCACATCTAAATAAAATTTTGAATAAATATAATTAATCAAAAAGCTTATAATGGGGCAGTTTTATAAAGTAGCTGTGTATATCTGACAGGCTTGGAAATTAAGAGGATGTATTGGTCTGGACAACTAGATGTGCAGTTTATTTTGAAATGCAAGTGTTACAACAAAATACAACAAAGACACAACCACAGTATTGTTCTACACGTAACACAGACATATTCATGTTGAAAAAAAAAATTGCAATGATTATTTGGCCTAATTTGCCTGATGGAGAAGAGGACTGATACAGGACGACATTGTGTGGTCTTATTTATTTGACAATGCAGCTGACAGCAGAACTTCACATCAGAACATCTCAGAGGCTCTCATCTGATCCATGAAGACCAAGGCAGTGATGAAAAGGGCCCAACAGCGACTTCATTTCATCACACTGCTGGGGAAAAGCAAATTAGGGAAGAAGCTGATTTTGAACGTGTCGCCCCGGGAGAGAAAGCTTTCTCACACACTGTGTCTCAGTGTGGTCTGCTGGGAGCTCTGCTGCAACTGTAAAGATCCTCACAGGTCTCTAAACACTGATCAGACAATTATTAGCTGCCTTCTGTCTTCCTTAAGAGAAACTACCAACCTCTTTTGTTTCTAGATCCGTCGTCTAAGACTCTTTTCCCTCGCATCATCTGTTTGACCTATTGCCCTCAGGCCGGCTCTACGGGTCAATGAAAGCCCAGACCTCTGGACTCACAAAGAGTATCTATCCCTGGGGTATCATAAAAATACTGATCTTATGCAATAATTATCATACAATGTTTACTACACCATGAAAGGAATGTATCCTCTCTGCAATGCAGTACAACCCTGATCTTTTTCACAACCATCGCCTTATCTCTATGCTGTTTCCTTCTTTTTTAAATGGAGCTGATCTGTTTGCCTGGTGCATTCTAGTTAATGCAGTTATCACATTAAATTTGTTTTTACAAGCACAAGTGGTGTATAACCATCAATCTCACTACATGCTATTAATTAAAAAGGTTTTTAATTTAATCTTTGTGTCTAAAACACAAACTATTCATAGCAAGACTGTCACCATCATGTAAACCAGTTTTCCCCCCTCACATGGAGTTGCTCTCATGGCCACTGAAGGTCACAGGTTCTTCAAGCATAATGAGGTCTGCATCTGCTTGATGAATAGTGGCTCAATACATGCTGAGGAAGACATCGAGACCCACGTTACCTCTGACGTGCTCATCTGTGTGTTTATGTGTGTGATCCAGAGTTCTGCGTATGACACCCAAGACGTACTGCATGAGCACGTGTGTGTGGTTTGTAATGTAAAAGCACTTTGAGTGGTCGAAAAGACAAGAAAAGTGCTACATAAATATAGTCCATTATAGGGCAAAAGAAAAGGTTTTAAAAGGTTCTATATTAGTTTAACCCCTTTAAATCCTGCAATTTTCAACTAAAATGGGCTTTTATGGATAACCATTTTCTGGGAGTACTTTTACTGGGTCCTTGCTGATGTAACAGTCCCTTTTGAGTTTCAGTATCATCTATATTGGAGTACAGTATGGCTTCAAAGGACAAATTACATTTGTTAATGATTTGTATCTTTATTTGAAGCATAAATGATAAGTAGTAAGACATTATTTAGAAAATGGTGTAATACTGTGGCTCAATAGGTTGTGCTGCCTCCAGCAAATAGCCCTGCTGCATTTACATTTAATCCATTTCATAATTATCTAGTAACCTGAATTTTGTGAAAGGCAGCTCCTTTGGATTTATTGTATAGCATGTTTTTGGCTGCTCAAATAGCCAGAAACATGCAGAGCTTTTGCTATTTTGAAAAAAAAAGGTCAACCCTATTCAACATATTTTTGGTCGCATGAGCTGTAGCCTGGAACGGTATATGTTGCTCCAGTCTCAACAATCACAGTTTTCCAACATGTGTAGGTAACATGCACAGGTACTTGGAAGGAAGGCTGAGTAAAATGCACATTTATTTGTCATGTCCTGCCCACAGGACATCTGGTACCAAGTTAAAGTGGGATGCATGGATATATCAGTCATAATTGGGTCATATAATTACTTAAAACTCATTGAGTTGGTAACAGTTTAACGGGGTGAAAAGGGCTTGTAAAACAATTTACTCTCCATACACTTTCTTGTCTCTTTCAGTTGTTTTCTATCTGTACAAATGGACTACATGTCTTTTGGAGCACAGAGGAAAACAAACAAACAGAACCAAAACACAGAGACTGTTCTCAGTAACCAGTCCATCCAGGCTCTCTGAGTGTATGGGGTTGTATCGGTTCCCTCATTAATGCTTCTGCTTTGTTAGCCTTGATGAATAAAACTCATTGACATTTTAGAATAACAGATGCTTCTTTTGAGATGACATCTTTACAAGGTGTAACTCCTCTGATAATCTAAACCCCCTCATTGTATACATACGCATAATGATGGCACTGCTGTGGAAGATGAGGTAGTGGGTATTGGACTTTCCCACCAGCTGTCCTGACCTAACTCCAACAAAAAATGTATGAGGACTTTTTACAGGACAAAAAAAATCTTAGAGGTCATGACCTTACTGGTGGGCTGTCCTAAATATGCACTGAAAAGTCTCCAGCTGATCCAGAGTGATGCAGCCAGAGTTCTGATAAGAACCAGCAGGAGAAATCATATTTCTCCGGTTCTAGCTTCTCTTCATCGGCTTCCTGTTAAATCCAGGATAGAGTTTAAAATCCTTCTTCTCACA
>JAVQJG010002896.1:0-15283 GCA_036024015.1 Craterocephalus amniculus | reverse complement strand
GGCGACCTGTCCAGGGTGTACCCCGCCTCTCGCCCCTTGACAGCTGGGATAGGCTCCAGCACACCCGCGACCCAATTGGATTAAGCGGTTCAGAAAATGGATGGATGGATGGATGGATTCCCTTCTGGCTGCACTGGCTCACACAATTTTCTATTTATTTTCACTTGTGCATAATGTGAAAATGTCAACAAAAGGTCATGTTAAAATGAAGTGTATGTTATGACCTCTTTGAATACATTAGTCCCATAACATTTGGGCAAAAAATATACCAGCTCTTTTAATTTCTATTGCTTAGACAACTGGTAAATTTTTGGTAGATTTTGAGATCACAGCAAAATAAAAACAAAAAGTAAGAACAAGGTATAGATGCTTTTATAAATCAGTGGCTCCCATCCCTAACCCTAACAAACCCTAACCCCTGTTTTCCCTGAAGACCCCATTCATGCAAACCATGCTTGGTTTTATACTTTCATTAGCTGCTTCACAACCTTAAATAATGCTTTCTGAAACCCAAAGTTAGGGTAATTAGCAACATATAGACTTACTTTTTTCCAGAATAAGGACGAATCGTCTGCACCGAGGCATTTCACAGACATGTCTCATCAATGTCATGGTGAGTAGTTCCTGTTTAAAGCTCCCAAAACACTGACTGAAACACCCAAAGGACAAAAAACTTAAGCAAACACACCTCAGATAGCCTCTTAAAAAAACCACACTGGCAGTGAACAGTTAAGCCTGAGGGACCCCCTGTGCTGTCTGATGGACCCCAGGTTGGGAACCTCTACTGTATAACAGATACAAGGCCCCTTCTGTCACTTTTACAGCTGTCAATCCTCAGACATTACACCTGGTCAAATTATGATCTATCGCTATCACAAAATAAACATTACCTGAAACAACACTGTCTTTATCCAAAACCTTTTAAAAACTCTTCCTGTGGCCGTCTTACCAACACAGCAATCTGAGCTTTTAAACAAAATGAATGATGTTCTCATTATTGGATGTGCTTTGATGTCTTTTTAAAGCTCTTAAAAGATTTTTTTTGTCCCGCTGTCTTAAAGTTGAGTTTTACTACACAGTCGATGCTGTCCTAAGCAAAACTGAACTGACGTGTACCACAACCATCATATCAAAACCATCTTTAATTAAAACTGCACATGATGGCAGATATTTTGTAAGGCCTGCCTGATAAATGTAGGAGTAATGAACAGTGGTTTCTTTGTGTTTTGTCAGATTCGAGTGCTCTCAGAAGTGCTCTCCAGCTGCGCTCAGCACCAGCTCTCTATTTATAAAGAGTGCATGAAGCGTGGGAGGAGAGCTTTATGTTGTGTCAATATTTCAGATGGCATACACCATGGCAATGTGTTGCTCAGGCTAGTGAGTAGAGAAAGTAAATGAGTAGAAGGGAGATGTCTGTGTGTCTACACAAATGAACACACACAGTGGCCTGGCCTATAATTGTCCCCATTTAAAATGCTAATTTTCTCTCTCCCGCAGGTGCCTAACTGTGTTTGAAACTAAATTGCTCGTCATAGCGGGTCAATCTGAGCCTAATGAATTCATGCGCACTCACATTACACTTACTGATGCTGAATGTCGGATGGCAGGCGCTCCAAGGACTCAAAGGTCTGAAAGCAAAGCCTGCAGCCTCTCCTTCCCTTCTCGGTGATGCGGAGATGAAGTTCCTCATCGGCCTGTGAATATTTTAGGGTCTGGCTTAGGTGAGGCTTGACCTGTGACCATCTTCATTACAAGGGATATTTTATGAAGTACTTCTCACTTTCTGAAAGACTTAAAATGGCAAGTCAAGTTAGATTGACAGTCTTTACATAGTTTCCAGGTGAATGTTTATGACTTAATGTCAAACAGTGCACAGGTACATAACTTACCCCTCTTTAATGAGGTTTATTGACATGCTGTGATACAAAAAATGGATCATAGTTAAAAAGTCCAGTGGCAATTTTGATCTCAAATGGAAGTAACATAAAAATACATGCACATGCACAGAATTATACATAGAAATAGTGTGCATTTAGTGCTTTCCACGCCTGCAGCACAATGCAATAATACAGGAAGCAAAAACATGGAATGAAGCATGATGGTGCTTGTGGGTGGTAGACACACACAACAAAGACATTTATCATCTCATGCTTTTAGCCTGATTCTGTGCTTCATCATGGTGTTCCTGCAGGCTGACATGCATGCGCACAATGAAACTTTGCAGATCCAGCTGCTGAGCAGCGCTCTCGCTCCATTTTATCTCCAGTAAATGGGATGAAAACAGAGTTGACTATGTTCTCACACTAGAAGAACAATTTGTCTAAACAGTCTATCCTGTCAGACCTCACTTAGTGTATTCATGGACAAGGTCAGGCATAATTTTCTTTTACTGCCCAGCAACACAAAGCAACTAGTTGATCTCTCTTGGGGGGACTGGAGCAATGAGAGTAGGGAGGAAGGGGGGTAAAACTTTTTCTCTTCTGTTTCATTGAAATGATCATTGATGGGTGAGGGAGCAGAAAACAGAGAGCAAAGAGAAGTACATCAAGGACAAAATACTGTAGTGTAGCTGCTGAAAATGCTGATCTTTCCTGTTTGTGGAGCGGAATGAAAAAGTGAGGAAATGATCTCATGTAAATGGCAGGTTTAGAGTTTATCGGCAACCTCAACATAATGTCTAATGAGTGGCCTTAAATCAGCTCATACACACGTAGTGGCATGTGAGGCTTCAGCACAGGAGCGCGGTGCAAATGTGAGGGATGGAGCTCTTTTCAATCTGTCATTAGGAGGAGTGGGAAGGTCCTTCCTCTCTGCTGCACACAGTCACTCATAGGGAGCGCTGCAGTGTAATCCTGTGTAAAAACAATCCATCTCATTCAAAGTACTTGCATGTGAAAACAAACACGTACATTTAACATGACATGTAAATTTAAAGTTTCTATTAGCATTGGTTGCAATAGTTGTCTTAGCTTGTGAAAAAATTATATTAATTATTATATGTCATCTGTCAAAAGCCCTGATTATACCTCTAAAACACAACCATCATATAAGGTAAGTAAAAAATGGTTTGTGTATTTATATGAAATAAAAACCCAGTCACTTCCTCTCAGGTGGTACTTTTTTACTTGTTTCTCCTTTTTATAGTAAATACTTGTGTGGGATTGCTGTGAAATCAACATTACAGAGTCAGCAGAGCCACTACTTGATACCCTGGGCTACTTGTTTATGTTCCCTTTAACTATTATAAAGCCAACCAAGTCCAGAAGAGCAGATACGTAACTCTAATGTTTTGGTAGACTTGTTTTATGTCAGAAATGATAACCTCTCTGTGCGCTTCCTGTGACGCTGCTCCTCTCCTCTGTGGTTCACAGGGTTAAATATATCCCGTTCTCAGTGGAATGAAGTTAATCTAAAACGGTGGATTATATAAAGGGACCCTTAGCTCAGGCTGTTCCTCTCCTGCCTGACAGCTGCCTTGTTCTCATCCCCAAAGACAAACGGACATTTTTCTATTTAAACATCTTGAGATACATACAGTAATTCCTATATTTGCTTGTACATATACTACTATACAATAATAACAATAATTAGGTCCTCATCATGTCCTAAATTTAGGGATTTGTAGTAAAAGTAAGATTACTAACAACAGCAATTAGCTGCCTCATAATTCCCACACGAGTGGCTCCAATTTCCACAGAATGAGAGTTTTCTGTTTGCGTGCGGTCTAAGTAGACAAACCCATTTCTATCCACCTTTTCAAGTAATTATTTCTATTGGTCGGAAAGCCAGAGAGAAAGCAACAAAAGCGCTGGCTGGTGTGACCCGATGATGCCATTTCACATGTTCGTGTGTTTATGGGTGTAAAGAAAATAAGGATTCATAGTTTCATCACCCTGTCATCACGTATGATGATGAAATAATTCAGCAGCCTTTATGCTCCGTCCCTTTCCCTCTTTTTCTATTGGACTCTGCGAGCGCAACCAGCAACCAATTGGCTGCAGCAACATTTCTGAGGCAGAAGTTAATTATGCTAAGCCCGGCAACTGATAAGAGAGACGGTTTGGAAACCTCTAGAAACACATACATACACACTGAATTAGAGGGGGTTTAAAGAGAGCCAGGTCCTTAGAGAGAGTGTGAGTCTGTTTTGTTAGAAAACGCAGCAATATGAGAAAATTAGCTATCAAACTCTTTCCTTCTTTCTAAAAAAATCTAAACCATACATTAACCAGACTTCTGATTCAGAATTTTTCCTGCAGCGAATTGGTTGCGGATATCTTAAAACTATTTTATTCTCCTTTTTTATTTTTATTTTTTAATCACTGAATAGTATGAATATTCACTTGAACAATCTGCTAACTGTGGATGATTCCTACCCTCCCTCAGCTCCCAGTTCCTCTGCTGCTGGTGCGCTGCTGGCCTTTCCCCTCTCCTCTTGTTAGCCGATGTCTGTGGGCGGATAGTGCTGCTTCACTGATCCTCAACCCATGAAAAAAACACTCATCCTTTTTTTTCCCATCTTTCTCCTCTATTTCATCTCTGCCCAAAACTATCTCAGCTCTAGACTGTCTCTGCAGCTCAGAAACATGCGATTGCTGCGCCCACCTAAAATCAAACTGCAACCATCTACCAGTCATCTGCATACATTTACTGCAAAACTCCTCAGAACAACATTTACAGCACAAAACCCACTAAAAGATGGCATGATTGAGGCTCTGAAAGGACAAAACTACCTCTAAGGTGCAGCAAAGCACACACAGGAGCCACGGTGGCGTGGCAGTGCAGCAGCTTTGTTTGCCAGAATTGAGTTCTTGGGTTCTTGTGGGAAAACTACATAAATACAAACACAATAAAGTTCAATTACATTTGAAAAAAGATAGCAGGAGCGTGAGGCGTAATTCCTTGAGTCTGCCCTTTTGTTTGATTTTGAACATATGAAGTCAATATTAGCAGAAATCAATATTATTCCAGCAGCAGTGAGCTGGGACAAACTTGGTTTTCAGGATAAAGCTTGCAACCTCTCAGTCCCAGAACAGCAGACACAGACACTGCAGAACCTGAAGACCACTTAAAATAAATAATAAAGTAAGAGACAGAAGGGTGAGCAAAAAAGACAAAAAAAAGAGCATCGATCTGACAAAGTTTGGTCCTCAATCTGTTCTTAATAGCTTGTTTAGTGCCTGATTCCTTCTTTGTGAGTGAAAAATGACTGCAGGAAAATCTCAAATGTGCCTCGAGCTTTAGTTGTGCAGCTTTGCTTCACTGATTTTTTTTTTTTGGAGCTAAAAAGTACATCCCATGCAACTCTCACATCAATTTTTCAGGTGCTAAAAAGGGACCTACATTATATTCTCAAAGCTTGTGTCGGGCCGCAGTGTTTACCGACACATCAAAAGAGGGATAAGAAGGACGGGAAAGAGGTAGAAAGCTATAAGATGGAGCATAAAGGAGAGATGGAGTATCTGTGGGAATATAATTAAGTCCATGGTCTGGCTCTATGCAGGCCTGCGGCATACTGCTCGGAAATGCTGATTCAGTACACAGAGAGAGAGAATAGCACGGGAGGGAGAAGAGGGTGCAGAGAAGGATGCAATATGAGACAGCGGGATGGGGTGTTGCAGTGAACATAAGAGTGTGGAGAGAAGCTACAGATGTTGAGAAAAAGTCTTAAAAAATAATAAAAAGCAAAGTTTTGAATTGAAGATAAAGCAGATGCAGATCCAGCAAACAGCTGCAGTGTTAAAGTGGACTTCTTCCTGTGAGGCGTGATATCTGCAGTCAGTGCTGTACTTCATCAAGCATTAAACATTTGCAGATGCTTCAGAAACAGCAGCAGAAACCCTCAGACTCCAAGCCCAAGGACGACGGTGACACCTAGAGGTTTAAGCGTGAAAACAGTGCGCCCCAACAATGCCTCCAGTAACGCCTCTGACCACAATGAAGCCATTTAAACACAAATAAAGTTGTAAAAAAATCTGTGTGTATGTGTGTTGCTGAGTGCAGACCCCCTGACAGAGGGGTCAGTCACAGGTGAGAGTTGTCGGTCTGTCACCAGGCCTGGGGGGGGGCAGAGGGAGCTCACATCTATAATGCATCAAGGTGAACGTCAGGTAAACCTGAGACAAGGACATAACAATCGTGCCAATAAATACAAGACAAAGGAAAACAAATAAAGATTTTTTTCGTCTTCATAATTACAGAAAAAGTACAGAAATAGTGCTTTTTTAAATATACATTTTTAACACTATTATACGTGTAATTTGATTTCCTAAAAATTGAGTTCTCCTAAAAAAATAAGAGTTCTTTTTGTGATCAGTATTGATTCTTAAACTGTGTTTGTTTACATCAGATCATCCAACGGTCTTATTCCTGCTTAAAAAACTCAGTCTTTCTTTCCGGAGGTAAAAAAAAACATAAAAAAGTACATTGTTCTGCAAAGTACAATAGACTTTGGTGAATAGGACGAAGTGCTTTCAGAAACCAATAATATTTATCCTCCGTTATCCAGCATCAGCAGAGGTGCCGGTGCTGTGGAACAAAGCACAAAAATTATGCAAATTCTTTCCATTTTCTCACTAAAAAATAAGTTTTAACTTAAAGAAGGCATGAAGTAGTTGTCTTCTGATTTGAACGACTAAAAGATGGTGTTTTGATGTAGTGTAAAGATCTGATGAAAAATATCATAGCAGCCAGATTAATTACGGTACATTCCCACATTAGCTTAAAATAACTTTCACCAGAAACTAAAAAGTTAGAGTCCCCACCACCAGCCTCAAGTTGATCAGCTTCTGATCAACAGAAAAATATCCAAAAGTCCTTCCCGTGGCAGACGCTGAAGCTGATAAACAAATGGAAAGCACTTCCACATCTCAGCTGTGTCCGTTCACCTGACCCTGAGGATCTGAGACAGGATCAGCTTCATCACCGTCACTCAGCAGGAAGCCCCAAGTCTTGAGCAGAGCAAAACGCTGAGCCGGAGGAGTGGAGAAATAGTCCTTCTGTTTCTGGGAGTAGGTATTCTCTGGACGGACGATATCTCTGTAGCTCCAGTCCTTGTGGTGGAAAACATGAGGACAGTGCAATCATACATTAGCTTGGAATGGCCAAAGCAGCTGGTGAAATAATAAATGTATAGTTTGTGGTTGGGATTATGAAATTATCATTGTTTGATCCCTAGTGTCACTTATTTTTCACTTAAATGATGCAAACTTAAATCATTTTCTCTATTTTTGTCCTTTTATTTAAAAGAAATACTCATTTCTATTTTGTGCACAGAAGAAACTAACAATGCAGGTTTTACAATCATCTTCCCATCAAAAGGCTGAAGTCCTCTCCAACATATTCGATCCAAAGGCTGTTTGTCTGAGGATCTTTTGAACGAGAATGTCTATTTATCGCATGTCCAACATGAAAGAACCGCAGTGCGGTACCTGCCAGTGAAAGTTAAAAGCCTCCAGGAGCTGGATCCTGGCCTCCCTGGAAGGCACACAGTCAGGAGGAAGCGGCTGCACCAGCTCAGAGCCCACCGTCACGTCCTCAAACACCAGCAGAGCTCTGATGGCGAACCAGCCCCCGAACCTGGGGTGCACGCACACGCCAAACATCTTCTGCAGGTAAATAAATCAAATAAAACCAAACTCAGGGGGGCAGGATGAGATGCATGGCTCTAAAAGCTAAATCATTACTTTTCCTGCCCAGGGCTGGTCAGTGACATCCGACTGCTGGTAATAAAACGCTGCTCCAGAGACGTGTGCAGCCGTCTGCGCTAAAAACTTTGGCTTCCTGCTGGGCAGCAGCTCGTAGTCGTAGCTCACATCCACCTTTTGAGCTGGAAAACACTGAGGCAGGAAGATGTAAAACAGACATTTATTTAACCTCATTTCTCTAAATAGAACAAGCCAACATTGTGAAGCCCCCATAAATTTAACGGTATATTTTATTCCAACATGGTCCAGGTTATCGGACACAAATATCTCAGTGAAATACAGCAGAAAACACAGAGGTCCCATGTCTATGCCTCAAAAGGTTAAAGTTGATGTAATGACCTGAGGGGAGTGAATTTAATGATGCTGCACTGAAAATAGCTACCAGATTTCATGTTCCGCTGTATTTACTCATGCATAATTCAACTTAACTGAGTAGACCAACATCTTACT
This sequence comes from Craterocephalus amniculus, assembly GCA_036024015.1. Classification (NCBI taxonomy): domain Eukaryota; kingdom Metazoa; phylum Chordata; class Actinopteri; order Atheriniformes; family Atherinidae; genus Craterocephalus; species Craterocephalus amniculus. Next base: position 7,127 of record JAVQJG010002896.1, on the reverse strand, counting down.
GAATTAGCATAAGACACTCATTCAGCGAAGGCTTAGGGGGTCAGAAAGCTCTGAAGTAGATTATCTTATCCACATGTTCACCCTTTATCTCCAACCTTGCACACAGCCACATCTCTGCCAGTCTCACCGTTCCTCACATACTTCCATCCTCACCTGTGACACAGCAGAGGTGACACAGTGCCTGACACATTGGTCTATGGGGTCAGACAACCTTTGACAGTCCCTCTGCTCCATGAAGGGCAGAAAGGCTCGTTCAAACATAGCAGGAGTGCTGAGCACGATCACAGCCAGGCTGTCATCAGGGTAAGACAGGTGCAGGGTGGGAGGCAGCACAGAGTTGTACCAACCAACCTGTAAGCACGATGACACATGTGGGTCAGACAGGAACATGGATGGGTGGATAAAGTGCAACAGGAGTTGCATGACCACAAAAACACACAATATATGCGTTTTTATATAAATAATTGTTGCTAACAAGTACAACATTTGGACTCATTATTTCAGATTTTAAGTAATAGAGGATAAACAGATGTTGTACTTCACTGCTCCGCTCACACATTCATAGAATCACGCTTCAAAATCCAACTTCACCTAACTACTGGACAGCAATTCATGCTACTGTACCTTAAGAGGATAAACTTCAAAACCTTGTTTTGTAAGACAGCTATCTAATTGTCCTATAACACTTTCCACGTTAACATCGGAAGCCGCCATTGTTGCATGTCAACATCGAGCTTTGGATTGTGGGATATTGTGTTTTTTAGCTGGTAAAAGTAAGAAATTAACTTAGATTCGCTTTATTTCCTCAACTAACTGTTCCAATTAAATATCTTTTTATAATTTAACACAATAAATGCTACTAAGCAGTTGTTGTACGAGTCCATCCTTTAATTTGGTGAGTTCAGATTAGTAGCATGCACGGCTCTTGAACAACAACACCCATAAATCCAGGCTGTTACGTCTGACGTCATCACGTCGCTTCAGGGCTGCTGGATTTAAAAGTTAAGTCGCGAGGTGTTCTGTGAGTAGCGTAATTACTAATTAGCTAGCTAATCAATGTGTGCATGTTTTTGTTGTTATTAAAAATGCTACTTTGCCACAGAAAGCATATGATTATTTTTTAAAAAGCAGATGTGAGAAGATATGTTAGAGGAGACGTATCTGCTCTGTAAATGAAACAGAAACGTCATGGCCGTTGGGCTAAAAAGTCATAATAGCTCGAGTTAACGGAGCGTCAACATCATCTTTTTCCATACGCTGAGGTTTGTTGGACATTAATCGGTCCCTCAGTGAGGAAATATTCAGTCTGCTGGAGTAGCTGTGAACCGAGAGATTCTGCATCGCTAGCATTTAAATCTCCTGGGAAATTGAGATTTCCATGGCAGCTCTTCGGATCTGGTGATCTGACTGGCGGTCTGCACATCCAGGCAGGCGTTTCTGTGTTTGCTGCCTCAGCCTGTGTGGCAGATGTCACATTAAAATGTGCAAATGCACAGGCCTGCTGTAATTTAATCTCTTTCTGTGTCAGAAATCGTAACTCAGCTGTTACCTCACGCACCAACCACCAAACACGTCTTAAGTTACTGAGCTACTATCCTTTTTAGCTAACGTCCTTGTCAGGCTGCACAACATTATATATCATGAGGCTTTAACAAAGATTTTTTTTAAAAATGGACTGCATTTGGTAACCTGATTTGTTGTGTGGTTTTTTTAGTTCAGTTCAGACATGAACTGGGACAATCAGCTGAGCTCCATCCTGTTAGTAGCAGATGGGAGTGTTGCAAAGATGAGGGTGAGTAAGCTCTAATATCCTAGAAATGTATTCAATATGCATATAATTTTTGCAATGTAAGGCATTTTTCCTAAAACTTACATTAAAACCTGCTATATTTACCCTTTTATATTCTATTTTTCCATTTAATCTTTATTCATTATAGAGAATTATCAGACAGTATTGTGGTCCATTAAAACGTCATTTTTTTGCAACCTGTAGGTGGCAGTATTGCTCTTAAGTTTGAACTGGGTAATCCAGTAAAGGCAGGGAAAGAGAGTAATGGGAATACCCTTAAATCTTTACTCTTGAAAGCTTTTTTATGTGTTAACAGGAAAGACTGACCCCACGCACAAAATTTCCCAGAGGGGGAGAGGGTAAGTGGGTTTTTTAGGGTTTCTGATATGACTAAAACAGGGAAATTACCCAATTAGTTTCTGTATTTAACTTTCTTGCAGCTGCCAGAATGCAGGCTTCATATCAGCACAAAGTGTTGTGGTTGAAGTAATTGGTTGTTCATGTCCAGATCTGTTTCCAGTGAAGGGGAGTGTTTTTGATTTAGATGTGAACCCTCCTGCTCTTCCCCCTCGGGACCTCCATCACCACCAAGCTCCCCCATCACTCAGCGCTGGTGTGCAGTGGGCAGACCTGGCTGCTATCCAGTCTCAGCTCCAGATACAGAGGCAGGTGTGTGCTCATTGAACAGTGAGAACTAGCTGACAGTGCAGCCCAACTTCTCATTGTTATAAATCAAAACTGACAGATTTCCAAATGTCATTTTTTTTCAAGGCGATAGAGTCCCTGACACAGAAACTCCATGACATGGACAGGGAGAAACAATCTCAACACTGTCACATTCAGAGCTTACAAGGTATGAAACTATTTCCAGGATACAGTCTGAAAGTGACATGCAGTCCCTCTCATTGTCAGCTAGAGCAAACTGTGGGTTGTGGTCCAAATGTGGGTCATTAATCGTTTCAGGGATTTGCCAGATAACCATGGAAAAATTTAAAGCCTGTATTTATCAAATAAATTTGAGATTTTTTATCATGGCTGTCAAAATTAAACCATTAACGAAGAGATAAATCTAAATTTAACAACTTTAATTCTATAACACAAAAATGCATTAACACACATGAATCCTCTTTATTTATTAAGACGGACAGTTTTTAAGCCTTATATTTAGAGGCTCCTGCAGGACGACCCGTCTGATGTATAATTCTTAATTGTCATCGCCGAGGAGAGGGTCACCTAAAACAATATATCTCATCTTGGGCGTTGTAGCTTAAAAAGTCTGGGAACCAGTAAGCTAGAGATATAAGTCTTTTCAGGGGTATCACTGTTAAATATGTTTAAAGTGGTACCTGAAGCCTGCACGTGTGAATAAGTAATAGATATTATTTTTTCAGTTTGCTTTTGTTTATTACTGAGCTTTAATCCAACAAGTTAACTCAGTAATCAAACCCAGATTCACTTCCGAAAACTTCCGAAAAAATTCTTTATTTTTAAATAAGGAGACGTGGTTGTATTCTGGGCCCTGTTAAAAGACAGCCTACTTATCTGTAGTAAGGTTTAAATGGGACTTTCTTTTTTCCGCTTGTCAGTAAACTGAATCCGAGCGTAAATGTTTTGCCCTCACACATACACTACATGTGCTTTGTTTCATTTTCCACATCAACTGCAAATACACCAGTAATGGAGCCCAAACTGCAGCCCTTGTCTGCAGAGGTGGACTAAAATCAATCATTTCATGTGTTCTTTTTCTTTTATTTTCCTCATATTGTGTTAATGACATAACTGAAATGATTGTGAAACTGCTGAAATCAATTTGAGTCAAGCAGATCTGAAACGCGGGAATGTCTGAATCAATAATGCTGTTTGCGATGTTGCAGAAGCCTGATTATACTGAGTACTGATGCCCTGAGTCATGTGCATGGTGGCTTTGTGATGTAACCTACTTTTTTATTTGCATACAAAGCGATTAAGTGAGATCTGATCACCAGTGGTCATTAGAGAAGCACATGGATGTGAATTTTAACACCCAGATAAACTCTTTCAGGATGCCAGCGTCTGGTCAGAACATCCAAAACGCATACAAATGCTAAGTTTCTAAGTTTATAGAGGAACTAACTGACTGTCCTTGTTAAATCTGTAAAACTGTGTTTTGCATACATTTAATCTTAAATTTTGAACTTGTATCAGAGTAATTTTGATCCATGCTTGCTTGCATTTTAACTTAGCTAGTCTCAGGAGAGATGTTGGAAAATGAAAGCAGCAGCCGCATATCTTCAGGCAACAGGAAGCAAGCAGATTTAAAGGAAAATATGGTCTGAATTTTGTTAGCATCAGCACTTATGGCATCACTTGCAAGGGCTGAGAGGCAGCAAATCTTCTTATATTTATTAGAATCATTGAACAGATTCATTTATGTCTTTTAATTGACCACATTTTGTCAGTTTACGTCACCTTCTGACCATGATTTATCAGGTTCTGACTCACAAAATGAGTAGAAGGGCTGTAAATGTGTGCGACGCTCCACAACAATGCCTTACCATTGTCATAAGTTAATATGTAGCTCAGGCTTCCTCCAGTTTTCTCTCTTCCCCAGACCCGGGTCTTAAAATTTTTTAAGATTTTAATATCTTTTAAAAATCTGGATTTTGTTGGTCAAAAATGACTCAAACGGCGCCTCCAGGGTAAAACCAGGTTTTGGTTTCATGATGTAGATGTAAATGTGCCGCTCCTATATGTCATGAGAATATAAAAAAAAACCTCAAAGCTCCCTCCCTCCAGATGGGGAAAAAAGGGGAACCACTACCTCTTTGAGAATGATTGAGACACAGTGCTGATTTATAACACATACGACCAGACTCAAAATGTCTGCAGTCACTTTAAACTTGGTCAATTCAGATCACAAATGCTGACGGACTGGATGCATGCGGTCTTTCAGAGCGGCTGCACACTGGCTGCTTCCGCTTTGAGAGTGATGGATACTTTTTGCTGAATCTCTCAGCCTAGTTTATAGATCATCCTGCCGGTTTAGCCGACTCCAACCCCATCCCCTGAACTGAGTTTGGCAGTGGGTGGAATTACACAAAAAGCAGGGGTGTGGTTATAATCTAATAATATCCTCATATATTAGAATAATAAATGATTGTGATTTGTCCACAAGGCGTAGAGAGATTTATTGCTGATAATAATCGTCCTTCTCTTCCAGATGAGGTCCACAGGCTGCGTGAGGAGCTGACTGAAAGGGAGAGAGAGCGGGGGGACCTTATTAGGGGGCAAAGTCCAGGTGTTGAGCAAAGGATGCAGCAATGGAGGAGAGAAATTGGACGAGAGCTAAGCAGTCTGAGAGGACATATAACGCGAGCCACATCGCTAGGCAATCTGGAGGAAAGGTGCAGTACTGCAGGAGGTGCAGATGAAATTATTGAAAGGTTGAGCTCCAATGTGACAGATCTGTAGTATGTAGTATCTGTAGAAGTAGTATGAAAATAAATAAATGTTAAGTCTGCCGCTGCTCAGTTTTGTGAAATAATGTTACTTCCTGTCTTCCTGTTTCTTCAGTTTCAGCTCGAAGCTACACCGAGAGGAGCTGGAACACCTGGGGAGAGAGTTGGACCAGCTGAAAATGCGATTAAGTGTGTAACACACACACATCATGTCCTTCTGTAGTGATTCATCGGGACTGCGCTTGTATTATCCCCGCTTGGTTTGTCAAGCACAGACAAGAACAGCCTTCGTAACAACATCTGGCTTTTCTTTTCCTCCTAAAAGGGAGACAGGAGGAGGACATGCTCCTCCAGCAGGCAGAATCCAGAGAGACCAGACGACAGTATGAACGTAGCTGCCAGGTCTCACGCACAGTTTGTTTGCTTATGGATGTGTTGCATGTATTCTTTCAGACCCTTAACAGTTGTGATGTGTGCTTTGCTCAGACATTGGAGGAGCTGACAGACAGCTACAGAACTCACAGCACTGATCTGATAAAGACCGTCTCCCAGTATTCCCACACTCAGCAAGAAGTCCGGCAGATCAGGCAGGTGCATTCGCAGGTGTGTGTGCGTCAACGGTTTTCTTATTTCTCAGTGGGTGATGTGTGTTGCATTTAATCTCTTACAAAAGAACAATGGTGTCAGAACTGAAAGATGAAGTGAGGAGTGTAATTCTCCGAGGACGTGAACCAGCACCTTTGCCAGCTGCACACACATCAGGTAAGTTGTTCGTCTCCTGAGGCTCTGCCATCCACAGCGTGATAAACCTGCAGTATAAACCGGTTTTCTCTTCAAACTCAGGGGCCTCACCACTCCCAGCTCCTCACAGGCAAACCAGAGGGCTCAGAGCTGAAGAGGCAGACTCTGACTCGGAAGACTTCAGCCCGACCCCGAGTCTCGCTGAGATCAGTTCAGATGATCTCTCGTGGCTGGATGACAGAGATTCTGGTAAAAATGATACTTTCTGAAAACGAATCTATCTTTGGATACTTTCCCGCTACTGCTCCTGCCAGTACAGTGTTGTGCATCATCAGTACCACTTGCTTTCAATTCTTCATTCTCACAAGCTGTCTCTCCGCCCACATGTACAGCAGTCTCAACATGTTTTGACAATGAGATCCAAACCGACAGAACCTAAGGCAGCGTGCAATCTGATGACGATTTTAGCAAGATGAAGCATGTACTCACCCCACACACCTGACTCAGCTCAGACGTCACTCTGACTCATCCCACTACATCTGACTCAGATGTCACACACACAAAGTATATATATAATAATATTTATTTATACATAATGTATATATGTGTGTATATATGTAATTGTCAGTCAATTAAAAATTTTCATCACGATTAATCTCATGAGAGTTAAAGTTAACTCACAAGTTGCCTTTAATTGCATTATTTTAAAAAAATCCTTTTATTTTTATCTATTTTATTTCATTATATCTTTTAACAGGATATTTTTGTCATGATCTAATGCTCATGTAAGCTGTTAGGAAGTAGACTGGAAAACAGATAAATTCTGAATTGTTTAGTTTTTTGAAGTTTTAGCTGTCTTTTTGTGAGGTATACTGTGAGAGATGTGATTGCCGAGCTTTCTTGAATGCATCGCAGTGCTGTAGAGCATTCTGTCTGACAAGGCAAGTTTAAGTTTCCTTTTTTTCTCACGATCACAACTCACCACACACGGAGCCTAGAGTTTAGGTGGCAAGGACACCTGAACAAGTAGCATGAAACAAACGAGTGCAACGTTCTTGTTTTGGAACCCGTCTGATTAGATCCGTTGTGGCGTTGTAGTTTTCTATATTGACGAGTTTTTTGCAAAATCATGGAGAAAATCTATAAGGGGCCAAATGGAA
>JAVQJG010002877.1:0-10503 GCA_036024015.1 Craterocephalus amniculus | reverse complement strand
AGAACTCTCCACGTTATTTTATTTACTGCCAGTGACTGTGGGTGTTATTTCTAATTTAACTCCACTAAAGGTAAAACTACCCCGATCTCCCCAGAATATAGCCTATATTTTTTTAATCCTTGAATAATTATCCGGATCAATCCAAAAATCTAACAATCTAACTTTAATTATGTCGGTAACAGTCAAACAGAAGGAACAGGAAAGGGAGGAAGCTGTGCGAAATGTCTGTCATAAAATGATTAGGGTGCTGTCCGATTTAATAATAATGAGGCATAATCTGATACATTTTTACATTTATAAAGTCTGAAAGCTAAAGCAACAGTGTTGTTTTTGGCCTCATAATTGGTTTAAAATCTTTATATTTCTGAATAATTACCTGCACTCCCACCGCACCCTGCAGGGAAACCCATTGTTGCTTGGTCAGACGCTGCAGGTGGTTGTTGGGGGGGGTCCATCACCGGGTTCATCACTTTTAACTTGCCGGATCCGCCCCCACTCTGCGATCCGGCACCTCCCACTTTACAAATTAAGCACTGTGTGTAAGCATAGAAATGCTCAAATAATGGTTAGTTAATTATAATTTTTACTCTGGTGTTCTTTTTTGCAACAAACATTATCATAACCCTCTGCCTGCCAAATAATAATAACATAACAAAATTATTTAGGGAAATTTTGGTCCTTTTTAATTTTGTAGGGGGGAAATTCATTAACGACACAAAAATCTTTGATATTTAGCAAATATTCAGTTGTTGCCAGGGTTTCTGTACTGAATGAGACAAATTACAAATAACTGTAATAGCTGCTGATAGGTTCATATTGTTGCCAAAAGAAACTATGAACAAGATAAACTGCTATGTTTTCTTGTTACAATCTCACTCATGTCATCCTTTTCATTACCAGTTTTATTTACAAGGAGAGACAATTAAAGGGACTTTATGTAATCCTAAACCATCTATGGCTCTTAGCGGCACTGCAGCCTTCACAGTACGCTCTTGCATGACAACCTGGAGCTTTTTTCCAGCATGAAATACGATCATTTACTCACCCAGATGGTTTTGGTGTAACATGAACTCCTTTAGGAGATATTTAGATCCACTCACGATCAGTGTACATCCAATATAATGGGAGTGAATGGGACTAGCTTGCTCAGCCTCTAAATACGACATTTTTTGCCACATAACTCTTTTATTTCACCAATACATTGTCATGAATCGCTTGTCTGATCCCTCTGTGAGCTTCATGTGGCTCAGAGTTGCTTTTTGTGGCGATCCATCATTTATTTACAGCCATTACAGGCGCTGTGATGTGTCAATGAAGTGACGTCAACGAAGCTACCGATTCAAGTTAATGGCCGTAAATAACGACGAAATGCCACAAAAAGCAACTCAGAGCCACATGGAGCTCACAAAGGGATTGGACCAGCGATTCAGAACAAAACATTGGTGATATGAAGGAGTTTTCTGGCAGACATTGCTGTATTTAGAGGCAGCGGAAGCTGACCCGTAACCATTTCACATGAACACGCTAGACGTCACATCCACAGAAACAACACGGGAACTTCCAACCAGCGGTACGGTCAGGAAAATAAGATACAGGCTAACAGATGCATCGGCGCTGAACTGCAGTGCTGAAGTGTCAGTCGGCTCATCAAACGATGTTTTAATTATAAAGGGTCAAATTAAAAGGCTATTGAAAAGATATTTTTCTGAAAAATCTTTCATTTAGTCCCTTTAAATTCACCAAAACTGAAACTATAGATTATGGTAAAAAAAACTACCAATACATGATAGTAATTAGGGCCTTACTATAAAATAAGGAACTGCTTCAACACATGCTAGCATTATATCGTAATTGTAATGGAACAAGGATATACCAATAACCAGAGGAAAGTGGACAGCTCAGACTGCAGCAAGAGTTTTTTACTTTTAGAGCAACAGAAAAAGGAGGTTTATTGTATGGCTTAGGTAATATCTATCAAAATATTGGCTGCAAATATGGTAGTTTACATTTTGCAGTATGGCTAGCCAAAACTAATACCTGTGATGCCACAAAGTTCATAAGGCTGGTGAATTGTGTCCATATGCAGTTTTAAATTTGAGAAAGCAATGTTTTCCACCTCCCAGGTCTGCTCTCACTCACTGAAGACTTCAGACTATCACCTTGTAACGACCCAGCTCCCTCCCAATAAGACTTGTTACTGAGACTATTAATAATCTTTGCCACACAACCTTGTCACTTTCAATTACAAACTGAGCTTGCCAGTTGCACTACAAGCACTCTTTTTCTTTCTCTGTCTTGTTTTGTTAAATCGCTTGTAATTGTTGCAGCTGTTTAATTGATGCCACTCTTAGTGTTTCTGCTTAGTTGTCTTGTCACACATGCGCGTGTCTTCATAAATTACCTCACATACAAGGAATTAAGGTCTAAGAATAAGAAAAATCTCACTTTATGGCTATTCTTAAGTAGGTTAAAATTACTTTGGCAAAGTACAGTTATAGCAGATGGTATGACTTTGGCAACAATTTGGTCACAGGACTAAACTCATTAACCTTTCTTGGGTAAATTGCCTGTACAAAATATCAAAGCTATCCATCCAAAAGTAATTTCAGTCTCCACTAAAGCAGCATACTGACAGAGTGGCAATATCAGCCCAATAGAGCTACACTGGTTAGTGCTGTAACAGCTATCAAACATTCATCAATGCAGAGGCAGAACAGCATACTGTATGAATAAATGTTGTCTGATTCTGGTAAGATGTGCAAGACACTTGCATATCAAGCCTCTAATCCCAGCAAATGATCAAATTATTCCTGCTTGTGTCGCAAAGACTGTGACAATGTCATTCCCTCTTGTTATTTTTATTCAACAGAGACGAGTAAAAGAGGGCGGAGCAGAAAGATAGAAGCAAAGGATAAAAAAAATCAGCAAAGCTAGGAATAAAAAGAGGAGTAGAGGATGCAAGATGAATGATAATGGGACATATGCAGGAGGGAGAGTGAAGGAGATAATGTAATGGAGAGTAAGTAAAGGATGCATGGAAGGAGGAGAGGAAAGCGGGGTAACTGATAAGGGTAACTCATTAAGAAGTGGAACACAGCCGGCCTGGTTGTTTCTTGGCTAGCAGACTTGCAGCACTTAATCACCCCTGCCAATACACACACTTGCATAAAAATGTACAAAAAAAACCCCACACACACTCCTGCATGAAAACTTGCTCATTTTTACATATCTTAAAAATCCTGATGCATAGAAACTGCACTTGCTCACGCATGCCTGCACCTTCGCTCAGTGCATAAATCCGCACACATGCACATGGACAAGCAAACACACTCATGCTAATGCATGCCTCATGGCAACTTGAGTCACTGAATCATTTTCTTTGTGGTCTTCATCACTCTCTTCCTCTCTCATAGTATCCCTCTCCCTGTCATCCCTTTATCTGGCTTTTTCCCCCTGCTTTATATGTCATGTCTCATACTCCCTTCTCTTCCCGCCTTCCTCTTGTTGGTCCTCTCACTATCACACTCTGCCACCTTTGCGTCCCCCCCACCTCTCCTCGGACTGAATGGCTTTCCTCTTATCTAACAACCTTGAAATGATCTTCAAAGCGTCATTGCCGTGCATGTGAGGTCACAGCATCCCTCTTCCCCCTTGTTTCTCATCTCTCCTTCCTCTCCTTTTTCCTTTCCTCTCCTCTCCACTGCACTTCACCACACTTATTATATCTTTTGCCTCTCTTTCCTTCATCTAACCCACCCTCCTCTCTTCTTCTGGATCATTCTCTTTTATTTCATCTCACACTCCATTTCTCTCCTCCTCTGCTACAATCTATCTCTGGTCTCATCACCTTTCATCTGATCTTTACTTGGTCTTTGTACCTCCTTTTTACCTCTCTTCTCCCATCCCCCCTTTAACCCTCTCTCACCCCTGTCTCCTCCTGCTCTCTTTGCTCATTTCCTTCCCTGTATTTTTGTTTTCCACCCCTGGTTTCTTCACTCCTTCTGATTAAAATGCTGGGAAGAGGGGTGAAACAGAGTTCCTGTGTTGTGTGCACAGACATGGTTGTATTTTGAGTGTGGGTGTGATGTTGTGGGGGTGCCAGACGCCAACTGTCTCTCAAGCAGCCCTGCGGTGTTCTCACTAATTAATTAAGCGTGGGATGTTTCAGTCCATCTATTGCTCATCTGTGTCACTTGCCTTTGACCATCTGTCTGTCTCACCTTTCTGTTGCCATTACGATACAATCTACCTACCTGTTAAGACATGCTCTCCATCTGCTTCTTTGTGTGTGGTTCCCTCTTTGCATCCTGCTTATCTCTCTCTGATTGTTCGCGCTGTTAGACCTCTGTCTGCGGGAGAATTGACACATCATTCGGTCTTCTCTGATGCCCGCTGCTTTTCATAAAGCAATGTAAACAACAGCAGTAACTCACTGGGTCCAGCTGAGGTCAGCATTGTTCCTGATTATTAAGAGAGGATATGACTCCAGGAGAGCAAAAGTTCCTCTTTAAAAGCCCCTATGGGATGTTTTTGTTTACTTTAAAGTATAATAATTACGAGATCATGTGTGCACTGGAGCAGAAAGGGCAGGGAGAATAATTTGTGCATGTGAGCTGTTTATTCTGAAAGCAGCTTGTCCACCCTTGACTACAAAAACATGCTACAGATGCCAGGCCTGTTTGCATAATAGTGAGCCATGGCATCCTCTGTGTTTGTGTGTCACCCGCCTCCAGTCATGTTGAAAACATGAAAACACATTCTGTACAGGATGTGTGCTCTATGAAACAGCTATAGGATATCTTTTTGGGCTTGATACAAATCCCCATGTTACCCTACTGCTTAACAGGATTGTGTACACATGTGCGTATTTGTAAGTGGATGTGTTTACAGTCCATTAGAATGTTCTTTGTCTGATCTGTGAGCTCTGTCCTCATGCAAAGAGAGAGAAAGAAAGATTGAAGTAAGGAGGATTTGTGTGTTGTTGTTGGCCTGTGATGTCTCAGACAGGAAGGAAGTTAGACTTTTCAGCGCTGACTATCCTTACTGCAAAAACTCCTTCACAAAACACACACTCTCACAACCAGAGTCATGTTTCCAAAGTTTCTCAGACTATTACAGTGGCTATCCCTCCTTTACTGGAGGTGTATCCAACTAAGTGCTTTCACCTTAAATCAAAATTATTTCTGACTTCAGTCATTAACATTGTGGGCATTTGTATTTTGCCACCAAAAGGAGGTTGAGCCCCCAAAGTGTGACTGTGCTAACAGATTTATATCCCCACATTAGACAACATGATAGCACACACTTATACAAAGCTCATATGAGAGGGTGTGAACTCTCTGTGATTTTGTGAGGATAAAATCTGACCATCTCACACCCTGCAACCTCCATGGCTGTGGGCAAAAAGCTAAAGTCTTTTCTATTTACTTTCAAATTCCTGACCACTTCTCATGCTTTGTGCCACAGTGTCCCTTCAAATAGCCTGGAAGCCAGCCTAATTGGTATTGCAGTGTGACCTTCTGTGTCACACTGAAGCCCTCTGTGCTGCAGAGTAAGTTTATCTGGCTGCTTGTGGTTGTTAAGGAATGCAGGGCATTTCCGAATTTTCACTGCATCTCATTTTTTAACTTTTCAGTATTTTTCTACACTATAAGCTCAGTAACTGAGTGTAGCAAATTAATGTAGAACATATTTATAGTAATTATTTCTCATATTATTGAGCATTTAGTTTTATATTGATGCATTTTCCATCTCAACCACTCACTGTTAGTGAGACGTTACAAATGAATAAATGCAAAGTGAAAATTAAATAAATAACTGAGTGAAACCTATAGATAGTCCAGTTCAAAGTTCAAGCTGTAAAATTGGTGTCTGCAGTGCCATCATTTTTTTTTCTATCATATCCATCCAACATCCCTTTTTATAATTTCTATATACTGTATTTATGTTAACATATAGCCCAACAAATGATCATTTCAAGTAATTCACATTGATTAAGTGAGAATTCAGCCATGCAAATGAGAGGTCAGTCCAAATATGAACTTTATTCTTCTTCAAAAATTATTTGGATTAATAATTTGTGTTTTGGTTGTTTACATGCTTGACTTTCTCCTCAAATTCAGTCCACAATATTCTGACATTCTCCTTTAGAATTTGGTAGTAGGCTATATTAAATCATGGCAAACTGTTATGATTTATAGTCTACTCAATTTTATTAAAAAAGATTTCCATGATTCTATTATCACCGTGTTTCACAAATGCAAGAATTTTTTTTAAGCAAAACAACAAAATAATAATAATTTAAAAACACAACACTCTAATTTACCATCAGATTGAATGCTTGCTCTACAGTCTCAGATTTGTTTTATCAGACTTTGATGTGCAATATTAGATGATTTCCTTTGATAAATCAATGACAATCACATTTTTGACTGATTTATTTGTCTAGTTTAAAGGCACACTACGTAACTTTTTGCCATTTTCTCAGAGATGCGGCCCCGATTGACAGCTAATTCAGCATTCATCCAGTTATATAGGTGTTGCTCAGTTTCTCTCTCTCTGAGCGCTCTCTGCTCATTGTGCTGCTCCCTGAGAAAGTGATAAGCAGTAGTAGTGTAAGTACCTCACTTAAACCAGGATTTTTGCCACAATTCTACCTTTCAATATCAATACGTTATTATCAATACCAGTCCTCATGTTTACTGCATTTAGGTTAGGTTACTCTTTATGTTTTTAGCCAGCAGTTAGCCAACATTTTTTCTAGTTCAGAAATGTTACAAGTGGTCAGTCCCACTTTCCTCTAAAATGTCACTGTAGAGGCTACCTGTGGATGTGGATATGTTAATATTAAAGCCAAGGTGCTACTGACTGGATGTAAAGACAGACAGACAGACAGACAGACAGACAGCCTCATCATGGACATGTAGAAAGAACCAGGTCCAGGTAAGAGTGTACAATTAAATATTTTGTCTATAAAGAATGTCAGTGTATCGATGTTTATATCTATTATTGGATATAAAACATATTGGTTATTTGCCTTTTGGTTGACAGTACAGAGAAACGACTTTATTTACTAGTATTCTTAGTTGAATTTTTCATTTTTATGCAGTATTTTCATTTTGTTGACTACAATCTATTTGTGTATGATTGTCAGCCTAAAGAGGGACGGATGACAAAAGGGAAGGAGAGGAGAGACAGCAAAGTTAGGAAGAACCAGGTAAGACAACAAACAGAAAAATGGCAGCAAAACAGCAGCTGTTAAACCGAAGAAAAACATCCATTCACAATATAATTTTACAAACATTGTGGAAGTCGTGTTTATTCATATTAAATGCTTTCCAGAAGAACGCGTACACTTAACTTATATCATTGGACCTTATTCTAGGACGTCGTCATTACTTTTTACATTTCTCTTTCACTATGGTTCAGCATTTAAGCAGGTCATTTAAAGGTGTACCAGCATTTATTTGTTAGCACTGATCCCACTTGTACTGTAAGCTCTCTCAGACAGTAAAAACACTGATATGTTGACTTTAGTCTTACCTCTGTCTCTTGAGCTCTTATTTTCCATTACTTCTTCCAATAACATCTTCTAACATTTATTTGCTGAACCTTCCATGGAGTGTTCAGAATGGTTGGTTTGTTTACATCCGCCTTCTAGCAGGTAACCCCAGAGCAAAGCTAAACTCAGAAAGTCGTGTAGTGCGGTTGCTCAGCCACAGGATGCCGCTTGGCTGTGAAGGCTCTAGAAATGCACGATAGATGTGCCATCAAACAAGTCTAGAAAGTCCGGTTTCAAGGTAGACAAGTTAAGGAATGGGCCTTTAACAACTTGTTGGGAAATAGTAAAATTGTATATCACATTTATGCATAAACACTGAAAACATCAAAGGCACAGTTTGAAACACTGTTGAATCATAATAAGAAACATTTGTGTCAACTTTTGCAAATGTTTGTGAAGCCAGTCCATCCTAGCTCAGACCAAAAGCTAATACAAACCCATGTTAATTCCTCTAGAGGCCTATTCAAAATGGTGGACAAATTTATGTCTTTTCTTGAATTTCTGCTTTTCAACTTGGTTAAGTCTGTATGAATGTGTCACGTGCTTCTTGCACATGAACAGAACCAAATATGTCCCATTATGTGGATTATAATTAGTCTCATATGGAATGAATTAGCAGTGCTTTTGGTGGCTCATCACATGCTTTGCTAAAAAAAAGTTGAGTTTCCTCAGAGCAAATTTTGTTAAAAAATTCAAACCACAATTTTTCCTTTTTTCTAAATAACACAATGTTTTTGCTTACCCTTCACCTCTTGTCACCTGCAGCCTTCACTCATTATGCACCCAGGATGTGGAACAGCTCCGGCCTCCATGGTTTAAGTGACAGGAGCCTGTGAGACAAATGGTTCTGCTTATTCACTACGGTCATGTAGAGACAGATGAGCCAAACAGAATCACTTGGCCAGCTTGCCAGGTCCTGTGCCGTCTCTGCGCTGATTCAGTTGACAGATGCACAGCCACAGTCTGCTGAGACTGATGTATTCCTAATTTTACCATGCCTGCTTCAGACCTGTAACCCTGTGTATGGCATGCTCTTTGTGTATGTGCAAGATTCTTCTTTCAGTATGTGTCTGTGCATGTTTGTGGGTGTTTTTATGATCTTAAGGCCCTGTATGTGTGTGCATTATGTAAAGTATGTGATGTAATTCAGGTTGGTAAACTCAGCTCAGAGACAGAGATAACTGCTTAAACACATGTATGATTGTGTGTGTATGTGCAAATTATTTCAATATTCTGTGCACGCTGGATGTATTCCTAAGCTGATTATAAATGAGTAGGACTCCTACTTGACCCTGTGATGGTGCAATGTGTTCTCAGTGAAAATGACCAAACACCCTGTAGCTGCTTATTCTGCAGCATAAGAAGAAATCTCTGTATAGAAACTATAGTGACAGTTAAAATCCTTTTTCTTTGCAGAAGAAGACTTTTTTTATTGGACGTGGACATAAAAGAAAAGCGAAAAGGTTTTATAATGTCAGTTAGATACAACTTAAGGAAATTCTTTTCTACAGCATGCATTTTTCTTCTTGAAATACTGGAAAAAGACCTGCTTCTTTCCCCTGTAGAGCCTGGCTTACTTGCATTAGGTGTCATGAATGTAACGATTCTTTTGCCATTTCAAAATAACTGTTGCTTTCCATTGAGCTTGAGGTGATACAGCTATCTTTCTTGACAGGGCAAGATTTTATCTTGTTATATTATCTACCTTTAATGAAAACAATGGCTGCATTCCTTTACAAAAACACATCTTTAAAATAAAACATATAGATATATCGTTTTCTGTTTTTCTTATTTCATTGTCATCAGTTAAGATATCTTCAACACTAAGTACAAACTTCTTTGACTCACAAAAAACCTTTTTCCATGCTGTTGAAATACTTTCTCAGCTATTTGCCAATTCTTGATCATTATGCATAAGTGATGGGTAAATTTTCTCTCATCAGAAACTTTGATTCATATCAAACATTTTACTAATTTACTGTATGTCTTTATCTGTAACCACAGCTGTTAGTCACAGCTGTTTGATTATCTAAATAGCAAAATTTCACATTTTCTTTGAAAAACCCTGGTGCTTATAGAGTTAAATCAGAATAGAAAAATAATAAGTGAAATACTTCTAAAATCATCCAAGCAGCAATTACATTATTTAAAAAATGTCACAAACGTGTTAACTAATCCTGTTAACAAACAGACAAACAAGCAAACCAAACTAACCACATATCCTTCTAGTGTAGAGCAAATATGCACATTTGGCAGCCCTAAAAGGCAGAAAAATTTGAAAATAGCTGGCCACATCAATAAGATGTTTACTAATTAGACTTAGTGTCTGCAGGAAATGAGAAAGCTTTATTTCCTTTATTATCTTCAAATGGTGAATGTAGCTTTGTTGACACTGTTATAGGCAATCTTGTGTGCTGCTCTTCAGTTCTGATGGTTAAACTGAAATGACTTTCTTTCGTGAACAAATTCAGATGCAGATACTGACACTCTAAACAAACAGGCTGAAACTGGTTTCTCAGTAAGAGAGAGTGACTCTCCAGTGTAGCTCCAAGTGAATTACTGTGCCTTTGCAGGATTTCTAGGTTATGCATGGCACACCAACACATGCTTATCTGTGACTTTGCATTATGTGTGTTTCAGGGTGAAGAAGGCTGTGTGCACTAAAAAGCAAGGCAAATGGGTTTGGGAGGAATGTTGAGGCTGAAGTCAGAGTTTCCAGTGTCATGAAAGGGGCTCTCTCCGTTCTCTCCAGGCTTGACCAAGTCATGGAGGTAACTTAAAGGAACTATACCTGATATTATTTTAATCTTTCTAAGAAAAAATGGTTTTCTACGTGGTATAGTATGTGGTAAAAGTGGTAATTTCATTACAATTAATGACTCGTTGATTGCGCATATGTACGAGTCCAGGGAATTTTAGTTAGCGAAAGCGGCTAGTTTTTT
>JAVQJG010002856.1:0-13201 GCA_036024015.1 Craterocephalus amniculus | reverse complement strand
ACACACACACACACACACACACACACACACACACACACACACACACACACACACACACACACACACACACACACACACTTCACCTCTTGTCACACTCTTCAACTGTGCTGGGTCCAGTTTCTGACCATGAAAGTACTGTGACTATGAAGGTGGGAAGTCGCACCGCAGCCTCTGGCTGCAGGAACGTCCAATCCGAGCACTCAGAGAATTGGGGTCAGAGCCAAATTATGTCTTAAAGGTTGGAGGAGAAAAAGAGGAAAACAGAGAAGTGTGAAGAGAAGGGGGTAGAGTGCTTCTAGCTGGAGAGGAATGAAAAGATTGAAGGTAGAAGGATGACCTGCACTTCATTCTGTCTGCAGTTTAACATCTTTCGAAGCCGCAAACAGGTTGATAGAAACATAATCAAAGACAGGTGTCATTAACAGCTTGTAAATATCGAAGTGATTTTTTTCTTGCTGCACCAGTGAATATCATCTGCTCTGCCAGTTATTGATTCCAATCTCATTAAAACTGCTGGGCTCATACACGCCAAGCTTTGCCCCACGCAAACCTCACACACCTAATTTGTCTGCTGATTAAAATGATTGTGAGAGCTTTGATTTACATCGTTTATTCACTGCTTAGCAACTGTAACTTTGCACGGCAGACGCACCACGGAGGTGTGGACACATGCCAAACCCCCGAGCACAAGCACATTTCTGAGTCACTAATATTATGGCCTCATACACATAAGTGAGTGTTTTTACAAAGAAAATCGGCATCTGAGCCTTAGATGCATTGACATTTTGCACCGGAAGTAAAGAAATGTGTGATTGGTGGATTATTTCTTTAGTCTTGATACTTCTTGGCAATAAACTTCTAAATGGTGCCACATTGAAGAAAATGCATTTGTGGGATGAGCAGCAGAGTTGAGTTATGTAGGTTGCATCCAACATGAAGTCTTTATATCTGCCCTAAACAGCATCCAGAATCTATCAGTAGAGCCCTGCCTCACTATACCCCGCCCACTGGGAACCACAAGGCCCATGTCTTTCTACAACATTTACCTTTACATTCTAATCCAACATTTTCATCTTTCCTCCAAACAAAATTTATGACATGATATCCCACCCAAAGGCAGAGGCCTTGATGTCAGACTGGGCAAACTATGTGGGCTTTCATCTGCTTGCAGTTTCTAGTTTTAACTTGCTGTTTGAGAAGCTTCATGAAGAATCTGCCGAACAATGAAATACTGTCCCGGCGTACCCATTTCAGTAGAGAACACTGGAATACAGGAATTTTATTGATTAAAATGATCATAATAAACAACAGAAACCATAACCCACTGCATTTTTTGTTCCAACTAGGGATGCATCAATTAATCGATTAGCTATTAATCATTGATAAAAAATTAGTCAATAAAAAGAAATTAATTATAATTAATCGTTTTGAGCCTGTAATTCCTCACCAATCCACAAGAGGGCGCACCTGATGCCAGAACGTCTTGACGCACATGCGGAAACAAAAGAGGAGCTGTCCTCTGACCATGGACAAAATTGTTTAATTTATTCTATTAGTTTAAAATTATACTGCTACTGCTACAACCACTAATAATAATAATAAAAATAATAATAATAATAAATATGATAATAATAATAATAATAATAATAATAATATTATTATTATTATTATTATTAATAATATCTGTGTTTTCATTGTTCAGTTTCTGAATGTGTTTTCCTGCTGTGAAGAATAAATCTTTTATTTAGGAATATGATTTGCATTTTCATACAAAAGGAACCTGTTGATTCAGAAGGAAATTCAGCTTCTCAGAAAAATTGCCACTTATCAATTTATCGATCATCGATCGATAAGATGAAACAACTATTGATTAATGAATTACTCTATTATTTGCATCCCTGGTTGAAACTTTTCACAAGGAAATGTTTGCTGCAACACTGACAAAACCATGCTGCGAAACCTCCGGAGGTTGACGGATAACATTCTCTGTCATGCAATGTTTGTGTGTGATGGTGCACATTCTGAACCTGAGATATCCAAAACAGCTCTAACCTAATTCTGCTTTAAAGGAAATTCTATTCAGCTAGCATTAGCTTAATTAGCCGAGCTGCAAGCTTGAGCTGACAAAAAGCTCCCAGTCACAGCTAGACACCCAAACAGGTTCAAATCCCACACATGCATATAACCCCGCTGCTGTCAGTGAGCTGTTCCCTCTGTTTGCTCAGAAATGACACAAACACTCAGCTCACCTTGTTCCCTATGGCTTTCTTGGGTGGGAAGTTGAAGGTGTTCACTTGGGGAAACTGTGTTCTCAGGTGGTTGTGGAGCTCCCTGAACTCTGTGTAACGCCTGTACACGTTCCACTCATTATCCAGGATGCGGATGTACACCTGAGGACATACAGATACATCACCACCATCATCATCATAATCATTTCGATGTTCATCAGCCGCATGACCTCATCTAAACAAGTTTGTCTTACATTGCCATCATATCAAAGAAAATCTATCAAAGAATAAAAAAGAGAGAGAGGAGAGATGAGAAACACACCAGTAGAAGAGCAGTGACTGGTCTGGGCACTTCATTAAGCTCTTACAGCCTCTCAATAAACGAATGAGATTGGAGAAATAATGTGCTCCTCTCATCTCTGTAAATGTGTATTTTCCCTTACATACTGCAACACGTAACACAAAGAGACCACAGACGTGGCTGCGCTGCCACCATTTCCATGCACCATTAGCTGCTTTATTCAGACTCATGAAAGATGGAGGGAGCGGAGAGAGAAGGAAAGATGAGCCCATTACAGGGAAGAGAGGGAGCAGGAGAGGGGCAGCAGGGCTCCATTCGCACGACACAAAACCGGCAGCGCAGACAGACAAAAGCTTCTGAGATTTCATTTTAAATGCAAAAACACACACACACAAAATCTATGAAAACAGAAACTGATTTAAAAATCACTTAAATGTACGCCGGACAAGTTCCAACCCTGCCAGGCTTATCGAAAGCTAAACAAGATCAGGAACTTACATCAACTCATCCTGAGCAGAAATATTCAGCTGTATATTAGGATCAGACAAAGGCGGAGTACTTTTCTTTATCAGAAATGCGGCCTGTTTCAGCAGCTGGAAATAAAGTGAGAATGTTATCGTACTAGCAGGTGTGCTTCGCTGTGGCCGAAGAGGCTACGCTACCTTCCCCTCCAAACCTTTCTGGCATCCGCTGCTTCCTGCAATCCGTGAAACTGACATGTGAAACTGACAGTCTGCCATTCACACCCACTTCAGACCGCGACGGGCCAAGAGTGTGGGGGTGAGGAAGTAAGGCGGGACTGAACTCTCCTCTGGCTTAATCTTCACACAACTATTTATGTCCCTATTCAAGTGTATAAATGTCTACGACGCCATGTTTGCTTCAAAGAGAAACTGTAAAAGTTGGGCTTTCATCTTGGTACAATTACCTGGGCTGGACCCCTTTTACCTCCAAAATTGCCTTAATTCTTCATCCATGTTGACATGATAGTGTCATGCAGTTGCTGCAGATGTACGCCTGTTATGAGCCTTTCATTTAAGTCAGGTGTGTTAAAATCCTACTTTTGCCATTACAGCTCCAAACTGACTTCTGTCTTTCATCTTCAGACGGTCAGAGGGAAGGCTTTGAGGCCTAAAACGCGCAGAGTGGAGTGGGCTTGTCATAGAGTCCTTATGAATCTTAATACCAATCTCATTTAGATAGGATTCCAGTCCACTGATGCATGATCAGGATCAGGCCCTCCAAGGTTGGGTTTGAAGGAAAGTTGACACCTTGAACCCTTTTCATGTTTTTGCTTTATTTTTAGCAGTTTTCTGCTCCAACACGGCCACGTGAAAGTCCCAAGCTGTCAGACAGGATCTGAGGTGCCTGTAGCAAATCAACAGATTTGCTTCTCCCCACATAAAAAAAAACATTAAAAAAAACCTGCAAATGTCAATTATTATGCAAAAACATCCTTATTTTCTATTCTCCTTAGACTATTAATGTCATTACATAATTCTTGTTTTCCCCTGCAGAATCACAGTTAATGTTCTGGTTGCAATGCTGTTTATCATTCTTTGCCTTAAAAAGTTTAGAGTTGTCCATTTAAAAAAAACTTTTGCACATAAAAATCAGTGCAGACAGATAACTCACAGCTACTAGACCTGTACATTTTGTTCACATCAACCTCAGACAGGTTTTGACACAGGAGCAAGCAGCTAATGGCCACATTCTTTAGTTTTGTGGGAAAAGTCGCTTCATTTGGTCGTCCTCTGTCAACACAGATGCTGCAGGGCGGTCTAGACAACGCAGCCAACATAAAACATGTGGCATTTTGGACTGTCATTAAAAGGAGAGCAGCAGCTGAGGCTTTGGTATGGCTCTAGAATATCTCACTGCAAAAATTTCAGGGGCGCTGACAGATGAGTGGAGAAGCTGCCAAAGTTATAGCAGATAATGAGACGTGTTGAAGTCAAATGACTGATGGAAATCATGCAGATATTTTATCATTACTGGTCAAATAAAGATGAGGACTGATGCAAATGCGTCAAACATATTTCCTTTGTAGAAAATCATTCTTATTTTCAAGATCATAGAAAGCGACTGTAAATAATAACTTATGCAGAACTGTTGAAGCTGAAAATGTTGGTTGACACCATATTCATACACTGGCACCAGTACACCATGTTTGCAGGTGTTTTAGCTTTTTTCCTAGACTTTAAACACCTGATACTTTGACATAAAGAGCAGCTCGACAACAGAAAAGACCCACATGTTGTAAGGAGGAGTACTGGTTGACATGATCGAGGCAGAGAAGGCCACTACTACTACTTGTTCCTGATTACAGAAACATGTCAAAATCCTCATCAGCTTCTCTTTCTTTGCAATTTAAGATTAGTGCAGACTTCGTACAGTCTGCTTGTCTGTGTGCTGATCAAGGCCCTTACAGTAAGGTCCTTCCTGAGCCCCATTACTTTCAGGACTTAATAGGAATAATCAGCCACAATTAAGGGATCATTTAAAAAAAAAAATCCACATCCTACCGGTTCTGAAAGCCAAGGCAGAGCTGGTTGAAAAAAATATCTTTAATCAGAACAACGACACCTGCTGCAGGCCTTAACCAGCTGCAACATCTCTAATTCAATAACGTCCTGCTATCAAGTCAAACTCAGCTGTTAACAACTGAGCTAACTGTATTACATGATCATGCCGTTTGCTAATTCAGCTTTTTGAGAGAAGAAGGAAATACACAGAAATTATTCAACACAGTTCTTGTAAATGACTAAAAACGTTTCCTTTTTTCATGTTTTAACCAACAGTGGGCTATGGGTCGAACTAAAACTGCTGCCCCTCTCAGCAAAACTCCAGAAACACCATTGGATCTTCTGATTATGGATATAGTAAGTCTCGTTTCTTTTAGGGTTTTTCATTTCCTGAAAACCATCTGGTGTGGATTTACAGTTTGTGCCAGACAACCATGATAAACATTCAGGACTCCTGCTGCAAGGGGTAGGAACCTGGGATTTGGTCAAAATATGAGATGTGTTTGTAGAACTGAATAAAATAAAATAAAATAAAATAAAATAAAATATAATAGAATAAAATAAAATAAAATAAAATAAAATAAAATAAAATAAAATAAATTATTGGAAGAATTCTACACATTTGGGTTATTTATGCATATGGAATATTTATCTACTTTGTATATCTAAAAGCTGTTCATTTTAGTATTTTCTAAATATAACCTGCTTGTTCATTAGTTGCCATTTTCTGTATATCAGGGGTGTCCAAAGTCTATCCTGGTTTGTCCTGGTTTTCTGTTTCCCTGCAACACACCTGACTCAGATTAAATGGATTCACAACCTTCTACTCAATAACTCAGTCATTCAAGTGGGGTGTTTTGGGTCAGGTGTGTTTTCCTGCTTCTCCCACATTTCCTGGTTGCCTTTGGTAGTAAAAAAGTTTTAAAAAAACAGAAGCGGCACAGCTGAGGTGCAGAGGAGCATGGTGGTCAAACAGACTTGGATTAAATGATAGGAAATGCAAAACAACTTCATTTCATAAGGCAAAATGAAATCAAAACACACTTATTAAAAATAGGTATGTGTATGTGTGTGCTGTAGCCATATCGGTAAATCCTCATATCAACTTACAAACATTAAATAGTACCTAAATTATTTGCAAATTTATGGATTCTCTTTATTTTACTGCTTAAAGTGTCCTAATCTTTTTTGTGGATATAAGGTCTTATTCAAACTTTTGAAGGTCAAGTTGACATTTCTGGACACAACAAAAGGAATTTCTTCAAGAGAATATTGATTAAATATGTAAGACCATCAAACCACCTTCAAACAAAATACAAAGTAAAAACTGAGGCAACTTTGATGAAATGGGCAAGGTGAGGTCTGGGCTTATAAATTTACCATCATTGGGTGAGCTGAACTTGATAAACCATGACAAACAACTCACTGTGGTCCAGTTAGAGGCTTTGTGATCAAGTTTGACTTTAAAATTCTACAACAACGCACAAAATAAAAAAACAGAAAAAAGATTATAAAATTCAGGTGGTTGATTCTGGAGTTAAATAAGTCTAGATCTGAAAATAAACTTTACTAATCATGACCTTTCATCATCATTCTGCTAAACGAGTCCCGGAGTAGTTGGATATGCATCTATGGAATGAATGTTGCTGTGTACAGCCTCATGTAGTCGACAGGGGTGGAGTAAAAGAGCTACATTAGCAAAGATATGAACATGGAATTAGTCCCACAGCATCTGGACTTTCTAAGACATCAAGAAGCTTCTCACATATGCAGCGTTAGCACGACAAGCTTAATTTATTTTACACCGTTAGCTCCCAGTTCCCTCCCCGTTACTAATCACAAACAGTCCATCATTATCTCTGTCAAAAATCCTGGCAACATCCAAACTGCTCGCCTAATATTTGTGAGCCACGACTTTGATAACTTCAACAAAACCCGTCCTCAGACAGTGACAGGGCCTTTAATAATAGTTCCGAGGAATCTTCTGGAAAAGAGCTGATGGGTTTTTGTCTGATGTTGAATGCGAAACTGTGATGGACACGGTCCTATTGTTCCTGTTTAAATGGCTTGTGAGAAGATGTGGAGGAAATGAATGATTTGATGGGAACATGACTTCAGAAAGTCGATGGAAAAAAGGAAATTGCGACCGTGGCTGTTGAAGTACCTTTTTTTTTTTTTTTTTTTTTAAACGTGCTAGAGTGCCATAATTTCCTTCTGTGACATAGTAGCCATTCCTCTGAAAATGTACTCCAACATCTGCAAACTCACTGGTTTTCAGCCTCCGGCCACATGGTAGCAAAGGGAAATGTCGAGGAAATGTATTTTCTTAATCATAACAGCGCATGTTTGATAAAGTACCTGTGTTGCACCTTCATCCACAGAGAGCCATGTAGGCACAGAAGGGTGGCTCTGCCTCCATAATTGATTCATCACTCTGTGACACATAACATCAACCTCACAGACTTGTAAATTGCTCATTTCAAAGCTGACGATCACCTGTTTACGAGGAAGCGCACTTTCATGCATATTTAACGCCAATACTCTGCTATCTATGAATTTTTCCTTCATCTGTGCCAGAATGACATTCACCAAGGACTAACAAGCAGAAATAAACACTGGGAAGATTTCAATCCTGTACAAAATCAGTAAATAGATTATGCTTCAGAGACAAAAACAATGTCTCATCAAAGCAAAACGGCTGCTAAATCTTATTTTAATCATAATTAGGGATTTTGTTTTACTGCCTATCAGTGGTGATAAAAACATGGTTCACTTTATCCAATAAGACATCCAAAAGGAGAAGTATTATAGAAGCATATGTGTATAAGTATGTGTGGGGGATAACTACTCTTATAAAAATTGACAAAAACATTTGAATACAATAAACAAACAAACAAACTCCTGACGTAATGCTGATAGATGGTTGTCTTTCTGTTATCAGTCCAATATTATTAGTTCCAGAAAGCAAATCTGACTTTTACTGAAAGTAAACCACACTCACTCTTCTGTGAAAATAATACACAGAGACTCTTACTGTGCACATTTAGGCCAGCTCATCCAGCGACATCAAGGCTTGTCAATGAGAAAATGTTAGAAAAGTTTATCCTGTCCTGACACATTTGGTTGTCATGGTTTCAGATGTTAACCATGGTAAAATAAAACCAACTGATACGGTTAGTCATCCTGACCATCCCTGCTTCACTGTGTATGACACGCGTGATAATTCAGGGAATGAGCTGTCACAAAGTTTCCAAAAGTTACTGTTCTCTGTTTGTTATGCATGTTTTGTTCCTATTGTGGTATTTTTGTCAAAGTTTCTACATGTAAATTATAGGTTCAAGAACCCAATGTTCTTTATGTGCTACAGATTAAAGCTCATCCAGGGGAACTTTGGCGCATCCTAATTAAAACTAATCAGCATCCTTCTCTTCTCTGAACTCTCTTTATGTATTCTCAGTTTAATTCATTTACAGAAAAAAACAAAAACATTAAACAAAGTTCAAGATGTATTTGAATAGTGACTTTACATATTGTCAGATCTACTATACAACTCACATTAACTTCATTATCAGGGATTTTAGCTGCATAGATCACATTATGTTTTTAAAAGTCAAATTGTGTATGAAATACATGCAAATGCATTTGAAATATTAGGAAATATTTGTATTGACAACTGTTCCTGGACAGATTTCATGTAAAAATCAGGAAACTCTAGATTCCCATTTAAAAACAGACACCACATAAGCTGGCAGAAATGTTAAGTATTTTTATAACACAGTGGAACTAATAGTTGAGAGGAAACCTGTCCAGTGAGAGCCGGGCTGTGGATGTGTAAGGACACACCGCAGGTATGCCACCTGGTCTGAGGTCTGCGTCCCTGTAGACCAAGCATAATCCATGATTCAAAGTTTCTAACCACATGTGGGAAACGTTGAAGCTTCGGTGCCTGAAGCATACAAACTGAACATAGCAAGGCAGCCAAACCTCCCGCACCTCTCTGTGCCTTTCAGCGCGATGGCTGCAGAGGGAAATCAGTCCTTCCATGAGCGTGAAATAACTTCAGAAAAAGATCTGAAAGAGAAAGCCTCTGAATATGTAATTGCTGCTTTTTCTTTGCGTGACATTTAACTGGCTCTTTAGCCTCAGGCTGTTCCAATCAGCAGGTGGAAATGGGATTAGTCGGGAGCCACAGCTGAGAAATGCAGAAAGTCCAGATGATAATGTCGTCTCTCTGCCTGCTGTACCTCCCAGTGAAGACCCGGGATCTGTCAGCCAGGCGGGCTGTGGGAGCTCTGGCTGCGGTGAAAACTGTGCGCAAACCCATTTCCAGCACTGCAGGAAGCCCATAGAGATGTGCAAACTTTTCCGTTCAGTCTCCTCACAGTGGCTAGTGGAAGGCAGAGGCTCGAAATAGACCATTTTGTTCTTTGACCAATGTGTGATATCAGCAAAATGACAAGTAATAGACGCTACAATCAGCAGAAGATTAAGTACCAAAATCTGACTAGCTTCAAGCAGCTAAACAAAACAACTATAACACTATTAAAGAGCCCAGTAAGAGCCTGAAAATACAAAGTTATGATGTGAGCTGTCAAAATAAACAAACCAAAAGCTGACCACAAAATATGAAGAAGTTCCACAAAGTCTGTAAAATCAGAATGAGCTTTAAGAAGGGGAGTGAAGCACCTCAGACTGAAGCAAAAGCAGCAGAGCATCGTGTCATCATCCCCTCCTCTTCACAGATCATTGTTGGCCAAACCATTTGCCTAATTAGGCAGAAAATAGAAGCCATTTAGAGGATTTTGGAAAGAGGACAGTAACAGTAGCAAAGGGTAGGAGCACAAAGGCATCCATGCGCCCTTTCCTTTCAAGCCATTTTGCCGCGATAGTGACATGATTCTGTGGAAGTCGCTGCGGTTTATCGGTCACTATTGTCCAAAGGTCCGGTGTGGAAGCAACGTCTCTGACTCCATAATACCTGAATGCTATCAGACGGCAGCTGATGCTGACTATCTTACAGTAGGTACGGTGAAGACGGGAGCAGAAGATAAAGATGTAATATGTAATAAAAAGAGTTTTCTTTTCCATATCATGAAAATATGACAGAAAGTGCAGCCAAAAAGTCACAAAAAAGAAATATATATTACAAATAAAACTAAATAAGGACCAAAAGGTGAGCTGCAGTTTTAAAATGAGGAAGATGAGAGGAAGTACAGTCGGCTGCTTTAATGAGGGAATTTACCTTTAAAATATATAAACGGAAAAATTAGTAAATGAGAAATAAAAGGTCAGATTTAATGAGTGATGAATGATTCAATGAGTCCACAAAGAAAACAAAAGCAGGACAACTTCCAGCATCATTATATCAGCGTGATACGGCAGCAGCATAACAGTCTGAACTCCACTGTTATTGAACAAGAGCAAAAGCTGAAGCATATAACTCCAGTATGTGCCTGTGATTCATTTAATTAATGGATTAATTCGGCACATTTACGAGGGAATAGAAAAATAAAGACTGCTTTGGTGTTATGACTCTGCGTTTTTTTGTCAAGTTCAACCTGAGCCTATTAATGATCCATTAATCTGAGTCAGTTGTGTTGAAGCCAGAAACATCTCAAACCTGGAGGAGTTACATCCTTTCTTTTTCTAGGTTTGGTCCTGCTGGACCTGGTGTTAAAATCTATACTTTTATATAAATTGTTTTTAGATAGAACTGCATTAAAAGCAGGAATGATTCTCAGCAGGAAGTCACTGGATGGACTCAGGAACCCAGTCATCACTGTCTTTCCAAAGTTTGCCATCATACCCACAAATCCAAGTCAAAGCTGATTAAAGCAGAAATAATGTGTGAATAAAAACTATAAACACTGTCTTCTCCAGACCAAAGCTTATTTAAAACCGTCTGAGGCACACAGTTCCCACATCTGTGAAGGCTCCATCATTGCTGAAAAGGACAAAAAAGTTTTAGAGCGACATCTGCTCCCACCCAAGCAACGTCTCCTTCAGGGAAGGCATGGCAGATTTCAGTAAGACAATGCTTTTAAATCACAAACTGCATCAGGAGAAGAGTCCGGGCGCTTAACTGGAAATGTTTCCAGGCTGTTAAAAGTCAAGCTCAAAATGAGCCAATATATTTCCATGCAATGATAAAAAGTCTCAGTTTCAGCATTTGATATCTTCTTCATTCTCTTTTGGGAGTTCTGGTTTTATTTAGATTTTACACGTCGGCCCAATTTCTAAGGAACAGAAAAAGAGGATAATTAGAAGCAGCAGAATATCTTGAACGTTTTTCCTCTGCAGTCTACACAGTGGACATATTTTCATGCAAAACTCAATTTCCCCTCCACATACCTTTCACAAGGACGATGGTCCAATTACACGGCTGGGTCACACTACACGTATCTCGTCTGAGTACGTAACTATGCAGAAGGACATCTGCCTCCACATCTCCACCTGCAACTCCTTGCATACACTTTTTATTTGCACTGATAAAGTAGAGACCTCTGGATGTCCTGCACTTTTTCTGTAATTGAGGAAGGCTGGACGAGGCTCCTGATACATAGGTGAGCTTTTAAAACACACACAGCAAATGAAAGCCCATAAATCTACCCCACCACCACTGACTTATTCCTTTTACCCCGAGAGCCAAGTTACCAAGAAAACACATTTGCAAAAAATAAAGTCACGTTTACGATCTATCACATCTACATCTTGAAATTTTTCCAAATAACCGACAAAACACAGAGAACCAGTGAATAGATTTGCTGCTTCCATTAGTCTGTAAAGTGTCACAAAGGAAGCCACGGATGTTTCAGCGTCACATCTTCTCATTAAAATGTAATACGTGAACCCACCAGAGGGTGTACACACATTTTACCATCTAAATGTAAAAAAGGGACTCATTCTGTTTCCTTTCACTCTGTGAATTGAAGAAAATGTCACATCACTCCACAAATCACACAAGCAAACAGGACTCCATCTGCAACCAAGCCCCTAAATGCATGTTGATGCATTTAAAAGAGAATTTTGTACAAACAGAGTTTGTTGAATAAAACTATGCTTGATGGCAGACAGCGCATGGGCAACATAATCAGAATGCAGATGTGTCATCTAAAATGAATATATTATAGTTAAAAACTGCAAACATAAGTAGACTGAATGTACAATGTACAAGAATAACTTTGGCTTAAGAGCCACGATGCTTACAAATGTCAGCTCTACAACTGAGCTGAAAATGACTAATTCTCCCAACTGCAAATCAGCTGCACTAAATTGTCAAAATCTTGGAAATCATACAGTTTCCAAAATAGACTTTCTCTTCTTTAGTCTACATAAAAATGGGTTTCTTGACGTTTATAAATGGAAAAAGGCTGCCTTTTAGATTTATGTATAATAAGGACTTTCTTTTCAAAAGTGGGCCTGTCACCCGTTGGTATTTTACACAGAATCTATGTAAAAGCAGTTTTAAAATGTAAGTTTTAAAACTAAAGTTACGTATGTAACTACGGTTCTATGAATCCTGGATGACCACCAGAGGCTTCAAGCACTGAATGTATCCATCTCGCGCATGCGCAGGTCGAGTGTTTATACCAACAAAGTCACATGTGACCCCTGATGGTCACCTATATCTTCCGGTGACCTCAGAGGATCTGATCCTTTTCATCTTCTCGCTTCGCAGGTTACCGCATGTCAATGCGTTAGCTCAAGCTTAGTAGCTTATTACCTGACAAACTTGTCGCTTGTAG
The DNA here is from genome assembly GCA_036024015.1 of Craterocephalus amniculus. Lineage (NCBI taxonomy): Eukaryota > Metazoa > Chordata > Actinopteri > Atheriniformes > Atherinidae > Craterocephalus > Craterocephalus amniculus. The sequence continues at coordinate 402 of JAVQJG010002856.1, read as the reverse complement.
CTTTGTGACGTCTCGCCGGAGCAGCGGCCTATTCGCCCTCCAAAAGCTGCAACCGACTCCGCCTGGAGGTTTGTTGGCCCCTGGCAGTGGTCTTGTCTGTTCGGGATCATCATGGCATTTGTACCGCTGAGTATTTGTGTCACGTTTTCATCGTCGGCGACGGTGGTGTTTTCGCTCCCGCCGCCGACATTGTCTGTCCTGCTGTTACGCATCAGCTGCTGTAGGGACATGGCCGGTGTGTGGCTGGTGTTGGCCGTTAGCCGTTTGCCGACTGGTCGGTGCACCGTTTGTGCAAACTGGTCTGGTTTTCCCCTTACGGCATATATTGGTGAAGGCAGTGTTTTCGCTCCCACTACCAGTATTTGTGGTTTTTTGGTTTTTTACATTGATTGCAAGTTTTCA
>JAVQJG010002843.1:0-13149 GCA_036024015.1 Craterocephalus amniculus | reverse complement strand
AAACAAGCTGGCAGGCCCTGCCACTGTTAACATTGAAAATATAACTTTCACACATACAGTTGTACAGGTGAGGGAAGGCAATGTCGGCAAAATATTTCCGGCTAAGAAAATCTCGATTTTCAAAAAATTAAATCCTCATTAATAGCAAATTCGATTTATCGATAACATCGATTTATTGCCCAGCCCTAACAGACATTAAAAAAATCTATTTCCTTTGTGCAAACTACATTCTTACCTGTGTGGGGTTGCATGTTTTCTTGGAGATCCCATCCCAACACATAACCCTGAAAACAACAATAGATAACTTGTTATGTAAAGACACTGGAAATTACACTTTTATTTGTGTTTAAAACAGAAAAAACTTAATTTAAATTAAAAATTCACATTCACACTGTGTAAAAAAAGAAAACACAAAAAAATGTATGTAAATTGAGACGTTTTTCATCTATCCAAGAAGATAAATATTAACATGAAGCACACGATACATCGTAATCTTTGATCACTGTTATTTCTCATCTGAATTTTGTCTCTCAAATTTACATAGGTCCATTATCAGCTTTAACTCTCAATATGCACGGGTCAATTTTTTAACATAAAAACTTCCATTAAGCATAAATAGCTAATTAAGAAATGTTGAATAAATAAATGACGATTTGACTGGATATTATAAAAACCTCTTGTTTTCAGCCTTATCCATCTTTAAGGGTGAAATTTGAGGACACATTAACCCTGCGCCTGCATACTCTTTATAAAACGAGCATATCTTTACAACCACCAAGTATATTTAAATAGTTTTGGTGTCATATAAAAGGGAATGCTCGAAAGATTTGTAAGTATGTGTAAAACACAGTTTATGTCTAAGTAGTGAGAATAAAATAAGATGGCAATTTCCAGCCTCAACTAAAACAAAAAACAAAACCAAAAAAACAAAAACAAAACAATTATTTGGGACATTGCATGGTTTTGATACAGTTATGTGGCACCAGAAATATTGTGTTAGGCCAGTAATGTAGCATGCGGGCTTTTATCACAACCTTAAATAACTATAATAGATTGTATTTTATTTATGATTGTAATTGTGTTTGGAAATTTTTTAAAGGGTTATTACAGTCTTGCAGCTTGGCTTCTACTGTTTAATTTAATGTACATTATTGCTTTAATCATTTTAATCTGATGAGTACATTGTTTAGCACTGTGATTTATAAATGCCAACCTAAAGCCCTAAATCTGGGGCTTATAGGGTTCATAGGGATAAAAGAAAAGCTTTTACAGGAGACTTGTTTCCATGCATGTAATCCACTACATAAATATCCGTTACTGTGGATTGGGCGGCAGGGGGAGCGGGACGTCTAAAAACAACGTCTGCAACCACACTGTTTGCTGTTATTTTTAATAAATGTGTATAAACACTTATTGAAGCATAGTGTAATAATACCTTAAGAGGGAAAAAACTCAGAAAACTATAGAGCAGTTGTTTTGCTGTTAGGATAGAAGTCGGTTTTCATTGTTTAAAGTAGCACGAATTTAGCGGGGGGGAAAAGAACAAAAGGATATCATATATATAAGGCGTGAAAACATAGGACGGTACACTTATCTCTGGATATTTAAAAAAGATATAAATATATTTTAAATACCTTGTAGAAATGTTCTCCAAGTCTGAGCTCTTCAGACGCGCTGTTATTTTTTTGAAACCCGGAAGTAACCGCCTCTTTTTCTTCTTCGTGGGGGAACTCAACAGCGGAAGTTCTTTATGCCACCTAGCGGCATCTCGTGCTACTGTGGACAGTCAATTAATTAAACATACAAATAAAAAGAAGAATGAGCAACACTAAATTTAAATGCTTTTGATATTTAATCCTGCAAGAAAAATTGTGGGAGGTTGTTCTTAGTGAGAAAACTATTTAATATCGCACCAACTATCAAAAGTTTAGTCAAGTTTAACAATAAACAAGCGTTAACGTTCATTCCTTCAAAATAAGAATTGCAAATTAACAGCTTCAATTAAAAAATGAATACAAAACAGGGTGAAAAGAAACATATGAGGTAGAATAGTGGTTTAATCTATAAAATGGTCTACATTCATGTAAAAACATACCGTATAGATAAAACAACTATTACATATGTTATTATGAAAACGCAACCGGAAGTTGTTTTTCCGCCAGCTTGATGTACTGACACAGTGAAGTCCTGTCAAACCAAACAGACCCCAGGGATCTTCCGTCGGATCGTGTTTTCTGCTGTTTCTCAGCGATGGAACGGAAAGTTGCTCGGGAATTTAGGCACAAGGTAGGAAGATGAAGCATTATTTTATTTTTTTCTGCTGATCCAATATCTCTGGGACAAAGATCTTTACCTGTTTGGTTGTTGCGTCGCCGGCTCAGGTGTCTCCGCCGGTGGGATGTTGCGTTGGCAGAGGCCTCCTCAACAAACTCAAGCAAAAGAAACAACTAAGTTATCAGTTCTTACTTAACTAAAATAAATTTGAATCTTAATTAATTTAAAACATCATCAAATATGTTATTATATATATAATTATCTTTGAATATACTCACCGAATCTTAAACGCACCTTTTGTTATTATTATTATTATTATTATTATTATTATTATTATTATTATTATTATAATTATTATTATTATTATCTACCTATTTCAGATGGTAATAGATCAGTAAGTTTTGTATTTTGATTTTAATGTATCTTTTCTATATTTCCGGGTCAAATTAGTATAATAAGCTTTTAAGATTTGTATTTCCTTCATCTGCTCTGTTAAGAAACATTTGTCAGCTATAATAACTATGATGTTACCTTTATTGACAGTAATCTTTTGTTAAATTAGATTTTCCTTGTCTAATGGAAAGAGTTCACTTCAGACACCACCTTTTCTGTGGTACCTCCTAATTACTCCAACAGAGCAAGTGGCCATTTTGATAACAGTGAATGATAAGAGAAGTAATCTGGATCCACAATAAGGAATGAGTTAAATTTAATTAATCCTGATTTTATGTTTGGTGTTGGTACACTACATCGTTTATATGCGTTTAGAAGAAGGAAAGTAGGAATAAAAGATGAGAGAAGATGTGAACATGATGTGTTCAGAGCATTTTCTGCTTCAGAGCATGCATGGATCGCCACACAGCCGTCTGGGCTGCACGCCAACAAGCAGGGACACCATATTGTGTTCACAAAGGGCAACTCAGCATCAGATAAGGTGTCAGATATGAGCAGCTAAGCGGAAGATGTGGGACAATTTACAGTTTAATTGTAAGCAGAGGGAAGGCCACTCCACTGTTGGGCATTGTTTCGTTTAGGGATATTATCATAATTATTCGTCGTCTTTGTCCATTTATCTTCTCTGTTTTGCTGAGGAAAAGTATAAGATGTATTATAATTATTGTAAAAGTGGAAGAAAGCTTTGTGTGGGGATTCAAGTCTGGATTTGAGGGACGATAGCCCAGGTTCCTAACCCACATCATGCTTTACAAAACAGGCATTTGACTGATGAGTGAATCACTCTGGTTGTTTTATTGTGCCAAAGTCTGCTGTTAAGAATGTGGGAGAAAACAATTATGTCTCCAAGCACTGTGCGAGAGTAATTTATGACAGTCATAAAGACAGCTTTGCCTACGCCCATTTCAGTTTAACCTGGTGACACTTTAAAGCCTCTCATAAAATAATACAGAAGCACTAAAACATCGGAAGTTTAGAGTTTTTAGCCCACACTGTTTAGGATGACTGGTGTGTGTGTGTGGATGTCGGGCGTCACCCCAGGCTGAGATGTAAGGTGACACTGCTGACCTTTTCCTCTGCAGCCTCTCCTCAGCTGTGCTATTATTCTCTCCCAGGTGTTTGATGATCAGGCAGGAAGAGTCGCTTCCTTTAGTCCAGACACTCACCATCCTATAGCTCAGCTCTAACTGAGCTTTTCTCAGAGTTTAAGTTAGTTTGGGACAGATCTGTCGGAGCTATAAGTGTAAAATGTGCATCAGTGATTGGCCGAAGCGTTTCCTGAAAACCATCTTGCTGCACCTGAGCCGTCATCAGGTTTGTAGGACTCCTGCAAAGCAGACACGCAGATGGCTTCCCCCCTCCCACGATGCTCATAGGACCACAGGGGAGGCGCTGTGTGTGTGTGTCGCTGCACAGACTGCAGAGTTACAGCATCAGATGTTTGTGTTTCCTTGCAGGTGGAGTTGCTGATTGAAAATGAGGCTGAGAAGGATTACCTGTACGATGTCCTCCGCATGTATCACCAGTAAGTAACCATCTGTCACTTCTCAGCATCCTTTTAGAGGGCTTGCATTTTTTTATCTGCTATACACAAAAATATTTTCTATATAATCAAGTTATTAATGACTATTTAGTTGGCAACCTTAATAAAATAGCCAATTTGATCAGGAACTGGTGAAATAAACTTGCAACCTTGAAATTATGTCAATATATTTTTGTTTTCCAGAAAAACTAATGACATGCTTTCACATTTTAAGCCTCTTGTCTGTCCTCTTTAAGCTTTGCTCTTTGTTATAGTTTTTAAAGTAAAGAAAACTGGATATGCTTTTACTCGAAAGGGGGGCTGCAGGTCTTTTAGGTTCCAACTCATCTTTGTCCTGCTGCCTAATTAAGCCTCTGCTCAGTTTCCACTGAGCTCTGACAAGCTTGGCTAGTTATGAACAAAGGCTCTTTTATGTTCATGCTGCAAATGAGGCTAAAATGACACATATTAATAATTCACCCAAAAGGGCAGCGAGGACATTACCTTTTATTCAGCTGCTGTTGTTGCCTCCTCGCTGTCCTTGTTGCCCTTTGTCTCCCATTGGTTTCTATCAGAGAGAAGCTTGGGTTGTCTTTTCCATCAGCGTGTAGATGTTAGGATTTTCATGCATGTTGTTTCTGAAATAGACGCTCAGAGGGGATGTTTACTGCTCTTGGGGGACCACTGCTGCTTTAAAAAGACGTTTTTGTTCCAGACGGGCCTCCACTACCTCATAAATTTTGTCTGTTTCTGTGAAGCTGTCTAAGGTAAAGGACTGGTTTTATGTTAAATCTTTTCTCGTTTTTTCTCTCAGGTCCATGGATTTGCCGGTGCTGGTGGGAGACCTGAAGCTGGTAATTAATGAACCAAAGCGTCTCCCGCTGTTTGATGCCATCCGACCTCTCATCCCGCTCAAACACCAGGTGGAGTACGACCTGCTCACTCCCAAGAGATCACGGTAGGTACAGCCTAAGACTTCATATTCCTGTTCTCCATTGTCTGGTTTAAAATGCTCTGTTTTCCTTTCGACGGCGCAGGAAGCTGAAAGAGGTGCGACTGGATCGTATGCATCGCGATGGACTGGGTCTGAGTGTCCGGGGAGGGCTGGAGTTTGACTGCGGTCTCTACATTTCACAGATTGTAAAAGATGGACAGGCTGATAATGTCGGCCTTCAGGTGTGTAGATAGTTCAATGTTTATTTAATTGTTTAATTATTAATTAATTAAGTTATGTATTTATTTATTTTCTTATTTATTTGTTTATGTATTTATGTATTCATTCATTCATTTATTAACTTATTTATTTATCAGGAACATTGCATATATGCATAGTTAAAAAAAAGAATTAAATGTAGCTGATGCCAAGCAAATAGAGTTTATAGCCACGGTTAGTTCACAACTTCCATCCCTGATGTATGGTGAAAGAATCATATTAAACTTTAATTGCAGTTGCAAATTTGATAATTAAGAAGTATAAAATACTTTATTGGACATAATCAGTCTGTCAGATTTAGTCCTGCTTTGTATATTATTACTTTGGAAAAGCAATCTTACTCTTGTCTTTTTTTTGATTTTCTAGTTTCAAGCGTAAACTCACTCATAATGGGTAATGCAACCTCAGTAACAAGCCTTGATATCTTATTGAGACAATTAAAGACAAAAACAAAACTAAATAAGAGAAATGCTCCAAACTACTTAAGAGGAAAAAGTTCACCAGAGAAAAATAAGAATAAATGACTCTGATGGAAGATATTTAATCTTAGTTAGATTTCAGGTTTTGCAGTTTAACCATAATTACCTCCAGCATTTGTCATTAGTTTGAGACACTTCCATTTAATCAAATAAATCTTTACAGATGTAAGACAATGGTAAATGTCAACATGAAGGCCAATCTTAGTCACAATGGGTGTATCTTTCTCCCAAATGGCTCCTCAATTTAGTTTATTTTGCCTTGTTAAAACCCTGTAAACGTAGATTTTGAATGCCCCATTTTCTATTGAATCTCTATCTTTATTCATAAAAGCCTCCGTAAGTGTACTGGAGAATTGGGCCTCTATGTTTCATGTGAACCTCCCAGTCTGTGGGACTTAAATGAAAAAAAAATCAATGTGTCATGTTTAATAAACAGGAATGTACACACATGCTGGATTAACTGGAAGCTCATCTCTGACCCCATCAGATGTGTAGAAATTGAACTTGTCCTCTATAAATCTCCTCTCGTGTTGATTTTTAGGTTGGCGATGAGATTGTGCGCATTAACGGATACTCCATCTCCACCTGCATCCATGAAGAGGTCATCAGTCTTATCAAGACAAAGAAGATCGTGTCACTCAAAGTCCGCCGTACGTTGGACGTGTTTTATTGATTTATCTGAAAAAATGAGCACGTATTTCTATTTATTTTATATTTTCTGTCCATACAGATGTAGGCATGATCCCCACGAAAAGGTAACGTATTTATTAAATTTCATCTGTTGCTGCACATGATGGATGTGCAGCCGTCACCATGTTGTGTTTTCTGTTACTCATTTCTTCAGCTCCTCAGATGAACCCCTGAAGTGGCAGTTTGTGGATATGTTTGTGTCCGAGTCAGGGGTAAGAGGTTAACTTTGATCTTCACTGCTTTGCAGACTTTATTTTGTGATATTATTCATCTGTGATTTCTGCAGGAGAAGAAAAGCAGCATGGCCGGCTTGGCATCCATTGGTGGGAAAGAGATAAAGGAGAAAAAGGTTTTCCTCAGCCTTGGGGGCACTAAGGGTATGGGCATCAGTATCTCTAGTGGTCCGACTCAGAAACCAGGTATCTATATCAGCAACGTCAAACCAGAGTCCCTCGCTGCTGAAGTTGGACTGGAGGTGATTCATTTAAAAACCCACAAAGCTTCTGTTAAATGTTTTTCCTCGTGAACCTGCATGTGCTGAACTGTATCCGTGCCTCGTGGAAACAGGTTGGAGACCAGATTGTGGAGGTGAACGGGGTGGATTTCACCTCAGTGGACCACAAAGAGGTGAATTTAATTTAATTTTAGTGTATCCATTTGTATTAACCAGTGTTTAACCACCATTTGATCCCTTCTTTGTGAATGAATCTTTTTAGGTATCATCCTGATGCCAGTATGCGTTACGCCTCCGGTGTTTATTCTCCCCACTACTCATAGGGAAGTTAGACTTAGGCTGAATATAACAGTCTACGCCAAATGTCCTTATGGGGGCAATAAAAGTTATCGCACTATATCGTATTTTGTTGTATCATATCGTACAGCATTGTATCATACAATGTGTTTTGTATCAAATCTATTTTATCAAATGAATCGCACCGAATCGTACAATATCACATTGCATTGTATTGCATCAAATCGTATAACATGGTATCATATCGCATCATTTCGAGTCGCAGAGTATCTTTTGTATTATATCAAATTGTATCTTATCGTCTATATTGTATCAAATCATATCATATGGTTTTGTGTTAGATCATATCAAAAATCATATCGTATCATAATGCATCACATGGTATTGTATTGCGTGTATCATAACAATTTGTATAGAACACCTATATTGTATCAAATCATATTGTTTGGTATCGTTCCTTATTGTACTATATTTTCTTTTACCTGGAGTTGAGGATAATTCACACTGTAGTAAATGAAGAGGCTGTGGAGTGTAATTTTTATAAAACACTATTTTCAAGTTTTCATCTTATTTTACTAATGAAACGGTTTTGTGTCATTAAATTTTCAGGCGGTGAAAGTCCTGAAGGGCAGCAGGAGTCTGACGATCACCGTTCTGACAGGAGCTGTAAGTACAAGCTGTTTGAGTCCAGACATGAATTTTAATGTATTACAGGGAAATCACCTCAACTTTTATACCTTTAACAGCTTCCCCTACAATTTGGTGGAACAAAATCTGCAATGAAATAATGAATTTTGTTAAAAACTTTGTACCATATTGTTACTATCTCATTATCTGTTAACTGTTAACCATTCGGGTAAAAATCGTTGATTTATATAATCGCCCAAACAAAAAGAAAAAATGCAAAGGAGTATTTTTCTCTTGCTAGATTCTTAGTGTGAACTTTAAAGTGTCAAAATCAGCTCATATAATATTGTTTGGATGAATCAAGTTGTTGACTTTACGTTGTGCTTTTACTCCTGGAGTTGATTATAAAAAGCTGTGTGCAAAATGACAACTTCCCCTTATTTTGAACCACATTACAGAATTAAATGTAGATAAGGAGACAGTAGGAATTCAGATCCAATCTGCTTTATTACCTTTGAAAAAATATCTGTCGGGACGTAAAATGAGTTTCTGGATCATCTGTCATGGGTGTGCGAACACAGCCTTCTGCCTCCTTTGCAATCCTGAATTACACAGAATAATGTGGCTGTTTGTTTTAAAGACGACACATTACTGCAGCTGTGGCTCAGCCCGGCTGTCCGCAGGAACAACATTTATCCTCCGTTAAGTTGCTTGACAAGTTGGTTGCTCTGGGACTCAGTGATGAGGACTGCAAGGAAGACAAGTCGTCCTGTTTTATTACTGTCTTTGTTGGTGCCTGTCTGAAGTGTTTGACGCTGTTTAGACCTCAGAGCGCCGTTATGGAAACTGATGGCAGCTGCATTGTACAGGTCTTTCTTTCCCTTAAAAATGCAGCTTTTGTTTGCAAAAACAATAAATGAGTAGAAAAAATACAGAATAATCTGAATGTGCATATAATAGGTTAAACTGCATTTAAATGTAAATCCTGGAATCAGCAATGGGTTGAATATTTAAACTTAAGTTGTGTAGAATTAAGAAATGTTTCATTTTCACATTTTAACCATGTTCATCAGAGTAAATCTGATTCCTCACGTGCACATTTCAACACTTCTAAGACCAAAGAAGACTAAGTTTAGTATTTATTACCCCCACATATATACAGTATATTCCTTTATGACATAAGAGACCTTGAAATAAATGAAATCATAAAAACATGCAGTAAAGTAAGAAAATGAAAGTCCTCGTACAAAAACCCCAAAAGAGTCGAGGAAGAAGAAAGATGAAAACACTCGGGTTTAGTAGTGACATGAATGAAGACATTTCATTACCACTGAGCTGCTAAACTTTCTTCCACACCGACCTCACACCATCAGCACTGACCCTTAATGAACATCATGCAGAGCTGAAAAGTCTCCAGAACATTGCTAGATTATTATTAGATTAAATAAATTATGAGGGTTTGTAATTATATGAATTTCTTACATGCTGCACATTACTTTCCCTTCACTCTCCAGCTGTGATTTCTACTTACATGTCTCTGGAGCCAGAAATATGAAGAATCCCTGCTAATGATCATCATCTCTGGCTGTTTTCCCTCTCAGGGCAGCGAGCTGTTCATGACAGACGAGGAGCGGCTGGCGGTGGAGGCCCGCAGAGAGCTGGAGAGGCAGGAGCTGATGCACCAGAAGAAGGTGGCAATGGAGACCAACAAAATCCTTAAAGAGCAGCAGGAGAAGGAGAGGCAGTGAGTGAAGAAATTCTAATTAACTTTGTCTGGACACAAGGTAGATCTCTGAAACTTCATACGACCTGTTTACTCTTACTTTTCTAATCGGACTCAAAAAGCTAATAGAAAGAAATCTCTACTAAGATTAAGAAGAAGAAGAATCAATTTACTGCCATTGAACCAGCGAGCCGGTACAACAGAACGTCTTCCAGTGTGAAAGAAAAGTGTCCGCCTCCGTTGACAGCCGGAGATTTGATGCATATATTTTGATCTGTTTGTATTCAGAAGAGGCTTCTGCATATTTATGTGTCAGTTCGTGCATTTACTTCTGACTTACTTTTCATTTGTATTTTAAAAGTCAAGAAAAAATGACTATAAAAAGAATAATGCAGAAAGTCGGCAAAGTATTTTCTGGAAAAGCCTGCATTGCTCTGTTATTACATCTTCAGACACTAAATCTTTGTCACAGTTCAGCAGACAGACTTTGTCTTCATGAATAATTTACCTGCTTGTGAGACATTTCAGGGCTTCTAACCTGCAGTTCATAACTTGGATTGCAGTTGCAGTTGTTGTGTGCGTAGAGCTTTAGTTGTGTTGTGTTTCACAGGAGGAAGATGGAGATTGCTCAGAAAACAGCAGAGGAAGAGGAGCGGTATAAGCAGGAGACGGAAAAGTACGCAACTATTTCATGCTTTTTAGTGACTAAAGTAGTGCCGCCTTACTTAACCCTATAAAGCCAAATGTATCATATTTGATACATATATTTCTGAGACATTTTGCATCACTTTATGGTAAAAACTTTGCTCCAAACTCTGCAGAATGCAATATGAAACTTGTCTTCTGCCCCTTAATGGATCCCAGGAAGCAGAAGACTGCTCTGTATTAATTTTGACTTGTCACATGGTAATAAATGGTAGATTTAGCTCTCGATTTAGCTCCTGGGTTGGACTTTAAAGGGTTAAGGTTTATAAAATATCTTCCACCTCTGCAGGATTGAGGCTGCGGAGAGGAAACACAACAGAGACTGGGAGGAAGACTGGGGGTCCAGAGAAAGGCCGAAGAGCCCCCGCTCGCCAAAGAGCCGCTCGCCTGCCCCACCTGAGAGGAAAAGCAGCCCGACTCCGAAGGCCAAAAGCTCCCGTACGACCGCGTGACACTCATGAATCCTCTGTTTGCTTCTGAACTCGACTTTCCTCTGAATGCGTCGCCTGTTTTATCCTCCATTCATCCTTTTCTCTGCACGTTTTGTCTCTCTTTCCATCACTTCTGTGTGCTGTGCTGCTTTCTCCTCCGTCCATGAAGTCTTCTCAGAAGAAGATGAGGAGGATGATCAGGACGGACAAGTGAGTCTGGAGTCTCGGTTGCCGTGGTGACAGGAGGTGACAGATTTCCTTTGACAACCCAAAAAGCAGAAATTCAGCTTCCTGTTGATGCTGCAGAAGAGATTCCTGACTTGTTTCACTCATGATGCATTTTCAGTCGTTCAGTCTGGGCTCCTGAATGAAACAGACTCACTTTCCCTCAGAGCTGCTTGAAGTTTGCTGTGGTTTGGATTTCAGCTGTTTGGACTCGGTTAACACTTTTAAGAGTAATTTATGTCCGTCTCCATCCTCAGCATTTGGCTGGTTTTATCGGTATGAAGGGAAACTGCCGTCTCTACGCAAGGTATTGTGATCTGTGTGCAGTGTGAAGGTGGCTCAGAAAGAAAGTTCACTCTTTGGTAATTCACTTTAAGGTCAGCGATGTAGCTTGTTTTTGCATGCTGTGCCGTACAGATTAGGTTAGAAGCGTGTCTGGTCCTTTACTATTTACTCCCACTGAATAACGATCCTTCAGAAGGGAGAAAAGAAGAAGAAAAAGAAGAAAGTGTCCAACACGGATACACTGCAAGAGCAGAGAAAAAACAAGAAGGAGATGGAGTTTGAGTTGAAGCTGGCCAGAGAGAAAGAGGAGATGTATGAACGAGAGAAGCAGCTTAAGATCAACCGGCTCGTCCAGGAGGTATGAAAGGCAGATATTTGGGTAGATATATTGGACCTAGACGTGTGTTCAAACATACTTTGCGTGCAGAGTGAAGTGCTTGCTCACTGGTTTACCTCCACGCCAGGTTTCAGAGACAGAGAGGGAGGACCTGGAGGAGTCAGAGAAAGTGCAGCACTGGGTGGAGCGTCTGTGTCAGACTCGGCTGGAGCAGATCTCGTGCGTTGAGAACGAGTCGCCGGAGGTACAAAGTCAGACCTCCTCTGTTAGAAACTCTTCAGACCAAACTGTTTACGTTTATAATGTTACTGGCATGCATGATCATGGGCAAAACTCTTAAGAATTACTTTGTTTTTTTGTATAAATGTTTTTTTGACTAAAAACATCATTATTTGCGCCACACGTGACTCTAGACACTAGATTAAAAGTACCTGAAAAATAAGGAACAGAAAATTAGATTTTATTATTTACTGAAGAAAGTGACCCATCATTGTGAGTTGAAATAATAGTTCAGCTTCTTCTTTTTAGTACTGTAACTAAGGATGCACTGATACTGATACCAGTATCAGGATCCGATTCTGTGAGTATTTTTTACCCGGTTTTCGTAAAAGCATGCTGATACTAATGTTGAAAAACTTGGGCTGCCAAAAAGAACGTGTTCATACAAAGAGATTAATCTGTAGAAATAATGTGTTCTTTTATTTAACACATAAATAACAAAGTTATCAGATGGAAGATCAGCCTTATATTGTAGAGAATGCAGCAGTGTGACTCATTTCATTTATCACACAGGAAGTGGGAAACAAAGAAAAGGAGGGCAGCTGTTGTAATAACTAGGGATGTAACAATACCACTTTTTTCAAACCGATACGATATTTCAATCTGAGTCCTTGCCGATACAGAGTACCGATACCAATACTTCTACCACACTAAAAAAAATGTCATGTATTGGAAGTCAGGTTTTATTTTCTTTGATGGTGAAATAAATAAAATAAAATATAAACAAAAATGACAACATAATTAAAATTTCAAGTGAAAATAGACATTGCGCATGATAAATCGGTATCCGTTCCTGGTAATGACTTTACCGAGTACGAGTACTTTAGAGTGCTATCTGAACCGATACTGGTATCGGTATCGATGCAACCCGAGTGAAAAACACAATCATCGGATGTCTGATTTGTGTGTGTTTGTCATGAAGCTGATTGTCGTGTGTTGTGAAGCTCTCCCCGCCGCGCTCGCCCGCCTCCGAGCCGAAGGTGAAGCGTTTCGCCGGCGGCCTCCACCTCGCCACCACCGACCTGGACGACATCAACCTGGACGAGGTGGATCAGAGCCTGAGGGGGCCTCTTAAAAAACTCGCCCCCACCCAGCCCGGCTCCAGCCAGCCCCCCCCTCCCCTGCCTCTCCCCCCACCCTCACCCAAGCGCAACC
>JAVQJG010002839.1:0-18499 GCA_036024015.1 Craterocephalus amniculus | reverse complement strand
TTAAACTAGAAAGATCAGATAAATCTTCATTTTATTTTCAATTTATACAAATGTAAAAAATGTAAGTAAGAATTCAAAAAATAAATCCTTGTTTTAAACTATAACGATGAGATAGTTCTTACAGTTCTTTTTTTAATAACAATATTAAAAAATTAAATAAAAATTGAATAAATAAATTAAATCCATGTGTAAAACTAAGCCGATCACATATTTATTATAATTTTATTATTTATTATTTATTTTTACAGAAATTAGTCGGAGTTTATTTGGACCAACCACTTTCCTCTGTTCATTGTCTTTTAGTGGCTAAAAATAAATCAAAGAACAGCCCGATGAGAGGAATATGATCCATCATGATGAAGGTCTGATTTCACTGTTGAGTGTATCTATATCGGTGCATCACATTACGATCTTCTTCCTGTAAATCAGGTCCAAATCTAATCAATCATGAAAAATAAGCAGAATGAGATGCGGGGAGCATGAATCCAGGAGAAACCTTTTCTTCTTTAAGCTTCTGCATCTTGAAGAGATGCTTCAGTAAAAGTAATGAATGATGTATTTGGCATTTTTTGGTAACAAACTTGTGTGGTTTTTAAAAAGAAAAAAATTTGGTGAGTTTGTGCAAAGTTTGGCTGCACGGCACAAATGTATGAGTCCTGACCTACTGGTGTGCTACTGGGAACATGACTGGAGTTTTAAATGAGAGCATGGACAGCCGGCAGTCATAGCCCTGAGTCGGAGGCTGCAGATCGAACAAAATACTGCAAGTCTGGTTCATCATCAGCAGAACTTCTCGCTTGCTTCATCTAAACTGTGGCTCTTATTCTTTTTGCCTTCAGACGTACGAAAATGTCGAATGTCTACCGTACAAGCCTGTGGGTCAGTCTATTTTCTGGGGTTGCTGCAGATGGTCGGGTCTAAGTTCAGGATCAGGTTCAAGACTCGTGGGGAACAGATCATGAAAGAGTGGTTCAGGGCACAGGAGACATCATCTCCACTACAAAACCCATATCTGGAGCCCATGGAGGATCTTTGGGAAGTGCTGGAGGTCGATTCTCCATCATCAACACAAGATCTTGGTGAAAAATGAAAGCAGCTCTGGATGGAAATAAAATTACTGACACTGCAGAAGCTTGTAGAAACAACGCAACAGAGAAGCTGCTGGGATCACAGATAAAGACAATCCAACCAAATATTAGAGAGTGTGATCTTTTTTGGCCCGGCAGTGTCGTGCTTTTGCTTCAATGTCACGTCCAGGTCAAGCCTAGGACCAGGACTAAGAGATGTTTGTCTTTTATATGACTAGACTTAATTTCTGGGAAAATGTGACAGCCTGACCCCAAATATTATTAGCATAATGTCTGACTTCCACCCAACTGTCTTGGTAAGTCTGACTCAATGTGCAGTAACAGGAAAAGTCACTCATGTCTAAAAGGGTGTAAAGTTGGCCTTTAACAGCCTGGTGAAGCAGCAATCCTCAATGTTTCTTGTCTCAGTAAGTTTTATTTTACACACACAGACATGAGGAGATAACATCATACTCTTTCTGATTGCCTCTCCAGCTGTCAACGCCCAGTTCACTCGCTTCGGGAGGCTTAATGCATCCTGAATCATGTATGACGCAGATTTACCGTTCATGCTACAGCTTTTGCACGGCGGTCTAAACCATTATTTCTTTTTTCATCTTCCCCCATCCTGTTGTTTTCTGAGTATTCTCTTTCGAGGTGAGCTTTCACCGAGATCACATCTCGTCTCGTCGGGTTCATTAGCCGCACGTCGCTCTGCGATGGAGACGGCGACGCCTTCCATCGGCACAAAAGAGAATAACGAGGCAGCTTCAATGGCCGCACAAACAGAGGAGAGATAACGGTGGAGAATATCAACCTCTGCAGCACAAATGTGTGTGGGAGCCAAGACGGAGAAGTGTGTTCAAACAGCCCACACAGAGATTCACAAAAACACACAGAGGATCCTGCAGGTGTGTTTGTACAAGAGAGAGAGGAAAAGTTTTGCTTGCAGGTACTGTATGTCCTCAGGTACAGGTTAGGGAGCATCAATAGTAGAGCTGGAACAATTAATTCATTGATTCAAATTGACTGAAATTTAATTAAAGGTGTACCGTGTCACTTTTGGCCTCTAGGGGACTGAACTTGTAACTTCCCAGCTCCTCAGACACTGTTTCACCCTCTTACTTTGGTCAGATATGATCAACTTTAAAGAAGCAGCAAGAAGCTCAGCCTGCTGGGTTTTATAGCTGCAGAGCAAAGCTGCAGGTCACATGATCCATGAGAGACGGATCCGCTACGGGAGCTGCGTTTACATTGAGACTTTCCGTATGTCCGATCAGACTAACTATGTGTCGTAAACAGCTCAGCTGATCCGATCGACCTTGATTGGAAAAAAAGTCTGATCCGATGGAGGAGAACTTTTCACGATCAGATCATCAGGAAAAAATAAGCATGTAAGCACTCATTCCCTATGGTTCCAGGTGGATGTTGTTTCTGCGCATGCTTGTACCACGTAGGGGTTTACGAATTCGAAGACGTGAACAATAACGACAGCAAAGCATAATGTGACGTTTTTGTTAAAAAATTAAAGAGTTTCAGGATTATTGAGGTTTTTGATTATAAACTGTTAAAATAAAAAAAGAGGAACCCAATTTTCCTGAACTAGCAGCACTGCACAATCTGTTAATCCTAAACACACACTGGCTCAGATAATTTTATCCAGCGTCCATGTTAACGTGTCGGCTAGAATCTGATCAGATTGATGCCAATCGAACAGATTAAATATTCGTCCATGTAAACATAGCTCGTGTCTGGTTTCTGAAGAGGGCAGCCTCTTCAGAGCGCTGCTACCTGTCAAACACTGGACATGAAATTACATGTTTAGGACCCCTAGTGGCCAAAAGTTGAATGGACTGGTGAATGTAGACAACAATCTTTAGGATTGCATGTCTGAAATCAGATTACAGTAATCTGATTACTCAGATTACAGTAATACAGATACAGATATCAGATATTACAGATATCTGATAACTGATCATGAATAAACTTGTTACGGATTCAAGCAAATGTCTAAATTAGTTTGAATTAAAATTCAAACAAAATGTGGGGCGGGGTGTACGACCACGGCCGATTGTTGATGGCAGAAGTTGAACTGGAACTTGTCGGGAGGGCGGGGGTTGCCGCTGGCTCCCTGCCAATGTAAAGGTAGAGGAAACACAGCATCCCATGAATTTAACAGGTCTATTTTCCTTTTCTGAATAAACTGAAGCATCTCTAAAGTTAACAATAAAATGCCCTGAAATTTTTTTACCCAAACATTTTTTTCTCCAAAAAAACTTTTCTTAGGGTGTGATTCTGGTCCTTAATATCAGAGATTCTCTGGCTTCATATATTTTCTCTGTTTGGACAGAATCACGTTGGTTCCTAGGACGACTGTGAGGAACCTTGGACGTCATTTGTTCCTCCATAGACAGTACTAAGCAGGCATGCAGACCTATTGCCATTATCCAGAATATTCTATCTGGAAATAATGCTGAAAACTCATCCATGTGTCTCTTCATTATTAAAAATGCCTTTTTAGCAGACAGTACAAGATTATCTCCTAAAATCATCCAGTGTTGCAGCCAAAAGTTCTGACTGGCTCTGCTTATATCTCCCCAGTTTTATCATCCCATCATTGGCTCACTGTAAAGTCTAGAGTAGATTATAAAAATCTTATTACCTACAAAGCCCCAACTTAGATGAATAATCTCATTGTTCCACATCAACTGCAGTAAATTTGTCATTTCCAGAGCACCGGCCTCCTTATGACTCCGACCATCTTCAGGATCAGAATGGACGGCAGAGCCTTTAGTTCTCAGACCTGCAGTTTTTGTTTGCTTTCTTTCTTATTTTATCTCTGTAAAGCACTTTAAGTCCCTCTTACGCACTTGATAAAGTGCTCCGTAAATTAAGTTGAGCTGAATGAAGAGCCCAGTTATCAGATAGATTAGCTCTCAGCATCAGCAGAAGAAAACCCGGAGTGGAGGTTCATTTCATCACTCAAGTGGACCAGAGGATGCTGCAAACCTTCCTTCAGCATTCATCATGCATAATGCATCAGTCTTTAATTCAACAACCACATTCATCTGCTGATTTTGCATCCGATTAAGGAAGCATTTACTAAATTCATCATCTGCATCTGCCTCTCAGAAAACCTCTCCTAAAACAGGAATTTCTGTCTTTTTCCTCCTAAAAAGCTGACAACTGGCTTTCCAGCTGTGTGTATGTGGATTCTAGTTAGTAGGTCACCACAGTGCATACAAATGAGTCGTCTAATTCCCTCTGTGGCCAGGTTTCTCAGAGAATCCTCAGCCAGGCTTTTTTTAGGCGAATATAACCTTAGCCCCACTCCACCGGGTCAGATCTGGTCAGGCCCTGGGTACGTTTGGAGAAAGCGGGGCTTTGGTTTGTAAGTGTCTGTAAGAAGACGCTTTCTTTGCCCCTCGGCCTCTGAACAGAGCGACAAAGCCCCACAGAGAGCTGCCCAACCTTCCTGAAACATTTAACAGCCTCTCTCTGGCCTCACTTCCCTCAGTCACATCTCCGTGCTGACTCAGCATCCTCTCAGCATCAGCTGGAGAGCAAAATTTCACCGCCGCTGCTCTTTGTGCAGCTATACATCACAAAAACACCCACGCCCTCTGGGAGGAACAGTATAAAAATATTGCACTCGTGTCCCTTTATGTCCATTATTTATCGGTCCCATTTCTGCACAAGATAACTCAGCGTTGCTTCCTTGAAGGGTCTAATCAGGGCTTATATTCACACCACATTTGGTGAAGCTATAGGTATCACAGGGTCACTTGTTCAGCAGCATGTCAATGAAACTGGGTTTTAAAGGGCAACTCGAAAGGGGATTACGTGTAACTTGCGTGTGTAAGAAAAAAAGCTTTTATGGCTGCAGAGACTGATGAATGGGGAATTTTAAGGAAACTTAAGATTCTGAATCTTTTCTTTTTAGCATTTTAGCATTTACATACAACCTGTTATCCATGAATTGAGTTAGGGCTGCAAATTGCAGTTAATTGCATTTTGAGCCCATAACTGAGAGCATGCTTTATACCAGAAGCCCTGCACACACATGCAGGAACGCAAGAGAAGCTGTCCTCTGACCACAGACATAATGATTTCATTTATTACATTAAATTAAATTTATAATAATAATAATATCTGTGTTTGCATTGTTCCATGTGTGAATGTGTTGTTCCCTGCTATTAAGATTAAATCTTTTATTAAGGAATATTATTTGCATTCTCTCATAAGAAAGTAGGATTTTCGTAGAAAGGAACCCGTTGATTCAGAGGGAAATTCAGCTTCTCAGAAAAATTGCTGCTTATCAGTTCATTGATCATCGATAGATGAAACAACTATTGATTGCTGATTTACTTGATAATTTGCATCCCTAAATTGAGTACATGTAAATCTTTTGAGTATACAACCTAAGCTTGCATCTATAGACAGTAACAAAAGGGGAAATGATGCCTCAGTCAAGACTAATTGTTCACACCGTGACCTTTAACCTGTACAACTCAATTAAGAGAAAGGATATTAAGCGTGTGTGAAGTGGTCGGCATGAGAATCAGTGCCTCCGAATCTGAGTCTGTACTAAGAGGAGGGGTTCAAGTATGTCGGGTCTTGCTCAGAAGTGAGGGAAGGACGGCGAGGCCGATGGGTGCAGTGAGGACTTTGCATCCATCTGCCGGGGCTGAGCCTAAAGGAGAAGCTCTCCACTTAAATGGTGGGTGTATATTCCTCCGCTCACTAATGGCCACCAGCTGTGGGCAGCAACCGAAAGAAGAAGATCATGAATACTAGCGGCAGAAATGGGTTACCTCTGCAGGGTGGGAAGCTGAGTTATCCGAATAGAGTCTTCTTCTGCTCTCAGAGGAGCCAGATGAGGCGGTTCCAGCATTTGGCCACGATGCCTCCCTGACGCTTTCCGGGTGTGTACCACTGGGAGGAAACCTCAGAGGGGTTACATCTCTTAGCTAGCCTTGGAAAACCTCGGGATCCCCAGGATGAGCTGGCAAATACGGCCAGGGAGTGAAAATGCTGAGGCTGCTGCCCCCGCGACCCCGACCCCCGATAAGCAGCAAGAAAACGATGCATGGATATCAAGAGGGGGAAAAATGTGTGATAAGCTGGTGGGATTAGTGTGGACACCTTTATAAACATGAGAATCCATCAGCCTGAGAGCTGAGGTGACACCTTTCCAGACAATATTTCTTTTTTCTTTTCAGCAATCAATGACAGTTTGCATGTGGTATAAATCTGTTGGTCGAGCTGAGGGACACACAGCTACTCTGAAGAAGAAATGTTTCATGTCTTACTGAGACTGATTGTTTTATCGCCCACAATTTCAGAAAAACTCATTTAAATCTTTCCTGAAGTGTTTTTCTTCGAATGGAATAGAACTTAGAAAGGCTTCAGGCCACGGTCTCATTTCATTTTTACAACTAATAATTCTGCCATAGTCAGAAAATACCAGTCTCTGATTAAGGAGAGAAAAAACTCTCACAGAAAACAGACAGATCCAAGACAAATGAAGAATTGCTCCACAGTCATAAGGTTTATATTCATGTTCTTTAGAGAATGTCTTCTTAGTGCAAAAATAATGGTCTGCTTCTATGACCGGATTTTTCACCCTATTTTATGGAGGATAACGCCACACACACAATTATTCCTATGTAATTTATGCAACAAAAATAATTTGTAAATGCTTGTTCTAAAAAAATTTGTTTTTTGTTTAGTCTTATTTTCTAAACCATAAAGGTAAAACCTTTAAGCAACAGATGAACAAAAAACACCACCTTTTTACTAAGTTTTTTAATACTAAGTGATAATATCTGTCATTTTTTCTGCCTTCATAAAAAAAGGGCTAACGGGGCTTAGAGGGTTAAGTGATTCTAACTGCCCTGGTTGGTGCATATTATCAGACTTAAAATCATAGATTCCTTGAAGTGGTTCTAATACAGGTTTTTATTCATTTAAAATCCAAATTTGGCCCTCCCCTCGGCTACAGAGATGCATATTAAATTGATCCTCTCCTCCCAGAGATCAGTAGTAATTAATTTGTTGGTCTGTTTTCAATGTATTTATGCTTTTTATCTTTCAGCTTGTTAAAAACCAAATCAGCTAAAACTGATGTCTCGGCTGACCGTTCTAAGGTTGAGACGGTGTTCAGGTCATCAGCATGCTGATGCGGCGGAGAGATGATTCATCCCAGTCAACACTGTTTATGTTTAATTTGCTCTCACATTTTCATAATGGGATGCAGCAGTAGAGAGAAGATGTGAAAAATCTCCGCCCGGTGATGCATTTCAGCCCAGTTGGACGTCTCGGATTTGATCATTTGATGCTAAAAAGCTTTAATTTCATAAATCAAATAAAGAAAATGTTAATGAACCAAGATGTTGTAAACATCCAGCTTGTAGAGATAAATTTAACTTTTCTTTTCAGTGAAATGAACTGCAGCCAGTTTGGAAAAATGCTCAACCTTTTCAAGCTAATGCTCAGAACTCAATGAGATCAAAACTCTTTGTTGGGCTAGAAACTTTATAAACCACCAGTTTCCTTAATACCACAAAAACAACAGAGCTTCTGGCATATTAATCCTCCAAATAAACCCCTCAAGCATCCTGCTCACATACAGATCAGGAGAGAAGAAGAAGAAAAACAAAAGAGTGAAAGACTTTAACCTTATTTAGTTATTTATTTATTGTATTTATCTATTCTCTTGGGTGGTTATTTAGTTATTCATTTAGTGATTTATTCATTGAATTAGTTAGTTAGTTAGTTAGTTAGTTAGTAACCTTTCAAACCAAAACCCTTCCTTGGGCTAAATACTTTTTAAACCACCAGTTTCCTTTATGACAGACAACAGCCGGGCTTCTGGGATATAAATCCTCCAAATGAACCCTTTTAAGCATCCTGCTTACATACAGATCAGGAGAGAAGTAGAAGAGAAACAAAAGAGCAGTAAAAGACTTCAACCTTGCAAACTGACTTTATATGTCTGAGTGTCTTCCTCTAGTATCAGACGCTTTAGCCGAGGACTAATTGGCGTTCCATCTCACTTCCCACGTTTGCAGGTCTGAAGGTTAAAACGTCCACCTGATGTTCTCCTCCGCTGCCATGTGAGGATAACAGCAGCACTAAACAGGCTGTCATATCAGCCAGTTGTCAAACATCACCCTTGTCAACACAGCAAACCGGTGCTGCTGCCGCGTCTCAGCTGATCCGCCATCAGCTGTCAGCCCGGACTCAGGAGCCGAGCGTTCAATCACCGGGACCAGAAAGGCACGTCGGGTGCAAAGTTCACCTCCAGCAGGACTGATGAGGAGAGGCCAGATGGATGCAGACAGGGAGAGTGGCGGGTCCTCCCCCTGGGACTCAGAACACCACTTACAGCAGATCTCAGACCATTCTAGACCTTCAGAATTCAGAATTCATTGTAGAGAGTTACGCCGTCTGGTTTACGCATCTGACAGACAGACGGCCGCTTCCAGTTTGGGATGCTTCCTGCTGGAGCACAGCAGTTAACAAATTACTAAATGGTTGTGAGCATGGTGGGATGTTGGGGGGGGGGGTGACTGACACATATCAAACTCTGAGCTGCCGTAGCTATGAGCTAAAAAAGCTAACCCAAAGCTAACAGAGGTAAGCGGGCTGAAGCGCTGTTAGCCAGCTAAAAACCACGGTTGTGCTACCCTCTGCCTCCTTTTGCCAGACATCTGCCACCTGTCAATCATAAGGACACGCCCCTAATAATAAACCATTTGTAGATGACACAACATCTAAACAAATGAGTTATAAATAAATTCTCTCCTACCACAGATGGCTGAAGGTAAACTTGACCTACCAAAACCAGCACAGTGAAATTTCAGACATCGCACGGAACAATACGATATGCACATAAATATCCTTCAATGGTGGAAAATCCTTTGAAAAATCACTGAATCCAAATGATTCACTATCAGCTGGTCAGAAAGTCTGCAGCACGATTCCATAGCAGGAAGGAAACTGCTTCATGTTACCACAGTGCCTTGTGGGAAGTTACAGGTTCAGCTCCTCCTAGTGGCCAGAAGTTACACAGTATCCCTTTAAGAACAGTCAAACCCCAATCAAACCTTTTCTAATTCCGGAGCCACTGCCTTCATCTAAAGAAATATCATTGTTTTACTTGTTTTTCATTTTATTTGGAAACACAAAATAGTGAGAAAGGTTGTTTATTATATAAGATCTCATGATGCAGCACAGGCTTCTGTTCCAGGGCCAATGTAAGCCCAGCTTACAGCTGGTTAGCTGAGATCCACGTTCAAGACTGAAACCTGCCTGGAGTAAAATAAAAAGTCGGTTCACTCTTCCTGCATACAAACAGGCACAGAGAGCACCTGAATAAATACGGGATTTACTCAGAGAAAAAGGAGGATCTCCACAAAGCAAAGAGAAAAGCAAACAGCCGTGAACACAGCGAGTTGCTTCATTATCAAACATCTGCCGGTGTTTTCTCCTCACATTAAACATTAGTACACCGTGTCACATTTTTCCACCTGGAGCCTCAGTCAGAACATGGAGCTGCCAGCAAGCCGTAAAATAAAAAGCGGATAGATGGAGGCGGAGCGTGCTTACGGAGCCTGACGGTGATGCAGAGCTCATTACAGCAGCCATAAACCTGATCACAGAGCTCTCCTGCACATCCAGCTGTCACATCCACAACTGGCTCTGGATACAAAAGCACTTTCTAATAATGAAACCATCGTCTCTTTGTTTTGTGCTTTGTTCAACACATCTGTTTGCTTCGGTCTCACAAGGAGCTGAGACGATACTCCCAAACTCTGAGTTCAGGAAAGATGTGTTATGAAGTAGGGCAGGGCGATACAGCCTCAAACCAATTTCACAATATACTGAGCGACTCATCTCAATAACGATAAATGGACGATAACAGCAATTCAGAGCAAAATTTCTTGTCAGACTGAAGACGGGTCAACGTGAGACTCTTCTGTGCATGCTGGGAATCAGAGTTTCTCTAAAATACGTACTATGAATTAAGACTGGAATCAGTAAGCACTGATTGGGCAACCCTTTCTATTTTCATCCCTAAAATGCTGAATTTTTCTATCTGGGCATAAATGATACGAGTTATCACTGTAAATCTCAGTAACAGTAAATATTATATTATATTATATTATATTATATTATATTATATTATATTATATTATTCTCTTATTATAATTTTATATATTGCCCACCCCTTTTAAGAAGCGTAGAAAGTGTAGAAAAGGCAACTTCAGTAGTTCCTTCATGTATGAAGTGAACCTTTTTGTAGACAGCAGATAAGTTGATTTTATGGCCAAAGCGACTCAGACAAAACGAATAAAGGTTAAAACTTTGTAATTAGTTGTATAACTTCCATCAGGGTGGTCAGTATGCTTAGAAGTCACTCCCATATAAATGACAAAGGTTCAGAACCCCTCCCCCACGCCCTTCCACCGTCAGATTAGTGGGTCTGCGGGACCACTTCAGGAACTTTCTGTCCTCATGGTCATGCAGTAACTTGGGTCATTGGTTAAGGGAAACAAGCTAAAAAAAATCTAGATCTTCCAGCAGAAACCAACAGAAGATGGGTAGCATTATCCCCAAACTTAAAAGCAGGGCATGTTTATTTGTAAAGCATGTTTCCTGCTCAAAACAATTCAAAGTGCTTTACAGAAAGCATTAAAAGCATTACAGAAAGCATTATAAAGTAATAAAAGGCAGCAAGAAATCATTAAAACTAAATTACTTCAAAAAATAAAAACTGACTTGATTAAAAGTGAGACAAATTTGAAATTCCTGTGCAGATTTCATGCAAAGATACATCAGAACAGAAAGGTTTCCATCCAACTCACCTCCTGCTTTCTGACTAACAGCTACTTTTCTGCACTGGTGAAGCGCTTCATCAGATCAAAAACCGTAAGAAATGCAAAAATGTAGCTCAGGTGTCTGAAGTCTGTCGGTTTTAACACTTTAAAACAAACCTCACAAGATCTGCTGCCTACTTTTAGCTTAGCTCTACTCTTTTTTACTTCATGGCATCATGGAGAGACTTAAAGAGTCAAATCAGCACCTCAAAAAGAAGAAGAAGCTTTTCAACCAGTTTGCAGGTTTATGGTCTTACCTAGAGGAGGATGAGCCAAGCATCCGGAGAGAAAGGATCCTCCGGTGTGAGTGACACGATCCCTGGGAGAGAGCAGAGTTACTGCTTCTCCTCTCGCTCTGACGGCAGAATACGAAGAGGCAGACAAAAACTGAGGCGACGCCTCCCGAGCGAGGCTAAAACACCTTACCGTCCTACAACCCCCGCCCTGATCCCTCATTCATACGGCCCTGCAGGAGTCCTCCCCACTGAGGCCAGGAGCCCCACCCAACCACCCCCCCTTTTTAAAGCGAAGGGGCATGTTGATAAGCCTTGTGTTGGACATGGGGACTTAGGCCCAGATCACCCTCCATGACTCTGAACTGAAGCTGAAGCTCAGTGTGAGATACAGAAAATTTATATTTTATTTTGAAAGATGCAGCAACATGAATATGTTGCAGCGTTTAGATGCATCCCTTTATCCCCTCATCTGCATGTCATCGGCCACGTTAACATGAAAGTTATATGCATATATGAATATACATACATCTGCAGCAGCAGCATTGTTCTGAGGTTGAATGGAGCTGGCAATTTTATCTCATTTTAATTTCATGTATTTGAAGAAGAGTAAATTATTTCTAGGTAGGGTTGGCAGGAGTATACAAGTTTTAACTACAACCTGCTCCTTTTTTTTTGCTTCCGTTTAAATTATCTTTTTCTCTCATTTCTTGCTACAGTTAGAAGTGTTGACTTCCTACACTGAGAACAGAAATCACACATCACAAATCACATGTCTAATAAAGTTATTTCCACTCTACATCTGGGCTTCTGGCACTGCTCTTAAAATCTTTTTTTTTCCATCCAGGTCAGTCCATTAGCTTCCCAGACTAAAACAGCAGAGAGGCCACCAATGCTTTGATTTTCAATCACCCAAACACTCCTTTCTGTTGATCTAGGAGCAGTTTAATATTTTAGAGACCCTGCTCACTTATACAGACAAGTAATGACTCCAATCTCACCGGCCCTGAGACGGGAACATTTCCACATCAATTTTAAAGAGTGAGACTGAATAAACAAAGCTGCAGCAACACAAGGTGAAATGCAAGAGAAAGAAATGCAAGTCTTGTACCAATGTTTGGACAAGAAATGACACTTTTTTGAAGTATTCCCCGTTTCCACTCTCTCTGATTCCTGCAAGCTCACTGCACGGCTACAGATATTCACTCTGAAGAGAGAGCATAGATATGGTTGTATACAGGCCTGTCTATTTATTTATTTATTCTTGTCCAAGTCCACCCAAGCAGCAACCTTTGCCTGAAAAATGTGAAGCTATGTGGAAATGCCAGAAACAGCAGTCCCCCCATCCTCCACTAGAGCCCGCTGCAATAAAGAGCCAATCCTCATAGACTCCCATATTAAAAAGATCAACTTTACAGCAGAATTAAACATGTTTAGATCCTGGTTCAAAAACCATTTTAGCTTTAACTTCAAAGACCTTCAAATAAGTTATAAGTTGTTAAGAAGCCCACATCGACTCTAAACACATAATTAATCTTGGTTCGTTTATTTCTTGATATTGTAGTTGTCAGCATGTGAGATCTGATTTCTGAGCTCCACTGAATGCATAACAACTCCATGTCACAGTGAATTTTAGTTTTATTTTCTATTCCTCGACTGGTGGCAGTTTGAGTCGCCTTCTCCTGCATTATCAGGAAACTTGCTGATAAATTACCTCTGTCTGCTCCAGAAAACCATCTTGCCAAACTTTACAGCTGAACTGTCTGTGTAAAAGATCTGTTCTGTGTCCGTTTCAGCTTTAAAAACACTACCTGCTTCCTATATCCCTCCCTGAAATTATCCCGACAATGCTGCTTTAAACAGATATTTAAAAAATGAACTTCATTAGGACTTTGCCATATTAATGCATTAACTTTGACAGCCTTACTAGTAAGTTATTTTGTTGACTTTCTCTTTCCCAGAAGAGAACATCAATAAAAAATAAGAAATTCTGTCAGGTAACTTAACGAATATACCGGCCACACTGGCTGCTATAAAAAAAAAGCTCATCTCGTTGCCTGATAATGATTTACATATTATATTACTCTCCCCACTTTCAAAGCAGAGATGCCTCATCCCTTTTCTTCATCAGGACTATAGCACATCTGCTAATTGTCCCTGATGCATTTGCTTTGAATAAAAGGGTCTGCTTAATGAGTAAATGGAGCTTATTATGTCTCCATGTTCAGACTTAAAACGTGAAGTCGGAGTCGAATTAAGATGCAGTTGTCCCACCTCTGACCACGATCCTGCCATACAATTTTCCACCTTTTATACGTGTACGCATTCATCTAATGACTAAATGAGATACACAACCATGTCTCACATAATAAGTTGCACTTGTCTGAAAGCAAAAAAAAAAAGTTATTTTAAAACTATCAAGCCATAAATCTTATATAATCCATCTCAAAAAAGACTCTCAGCTGAGCCGTCGTACAGGTGCCAAGTCGCATCAGAATTACACAAACGTGCCATTTTTCCATGTTATTACACATGCAACCACACACACGCACACACATACCACTTTCATGCTACAGAAATAGGAATGCAGAGGGGAAAAAACCAGCAGGGTCCTCTATAAAAGGCATGAAATCAGAGTTGGACTCCCACGTGCAGCCTGAAGCTGAAGTGCTGCAGCGGCAGCGTTCCACTCTGCTTAACATCACACAGAAAGCTGAAGAGGAGGACGAAGGTCAGACTTCATCCTGCTGCTGGGAATCAGCCCAGTGATGGGCACGTGAGCTCTGTCCGATTATGTCACCTGTCTGTTCTCAAGCAAATTACATCATTAACTTTGCACAAGCATGAGGAGCTCCAGTTGTTTTTAGTAGTCTCAGACGTTTTCTTGGACTTCTGGTCATTAAGGATGTAATTCTCTTATTCCATGTCAGGAACCTTAACAATAGAGAAGATATACACAACACTAAACAACCAAGTTAAAGGTTCATTGAATGTTCTGCAAAACCACTCAACAATGTCAAAATAAAAAAATGTTCTTCATTCATTTCCAATCAAGCAGAGGAATTTAATGATAAATCCATGTGAAGGAGCTCCGTCTCCGCCTTAAAACGAAGCCAAACGCAGAAAATTCAAGCAAGTGGGGCAGGAAACCAAATGACGAAGCAATGCGAAGCCTTTAGTGGTGCAGAAATAAATCTTACAAAAGCTCTTAAAACGTAGAAATCTGTTTTCATTAGAATATAAACAAACATCCTGGATTTTTACAAAGTTGTCAGAGGCAAGTTCACTTATATGCAACACCGATATCCAGTCAGCAATGCGTTTTATTTATTCACATTTTCATTTTTCTTTCTTTCCAATTCTTTCTTTTTTAAGTATTTGTTTATCTAAAGTTTCTTTACCTTCTGTTTCTATGTAAACAGGATTGCTTGATGAAAACATGATGGGAGCTGTATGTCACATCGTGGAGGGTGAAGAGGGGTGATAAACTAGATGTGGAACTTAAACATTTATGTTTGTTTAAATGATAAAATCATGCCATGTTGGTTCTTAGTGGTAGAAAGTGCCAATGCAGTACTACAGTAATCCACCTAATATAACGTAAAAACAACAAACATGGCCTCGCTGAGCTCCTTACACTTCATGGCTACGTTTTGTTTTTTGTTTTAAACATTTGCTGTGAACATTTTTTAATCTGTTGTCTCACCTACTTCAGAAAGCAGAGCTCAGTGAGAAGATTTTACTGGACTCAAGCAGACGTTTTGTCTATTGTTCCGTAGCGCGAGAGCCACGGCCTGAGAGTGGGCAGAATGAACGACAGGGTTGCCATGTCTGCTTGTTAAAAGCAACTTTGGCCTTTTTTCTGTGAAGTTTTTTGCAATTATTAAGATGCATGTTTTTGTTTTCTTTCGCTTTATCATTGAGTTAGAAGCTCTGAGGCAGGGTGGGCAACTCCGCTCCTCCAGGGCTGCTTTCCTGCAGGTTTTCCATGCATCCTTGCTGCAACACACCTGACTCACATCAACTGGGTCACAAGTTTGGTAATTAAGTGACTCTGAGCCAGATGTGTTGGAGCAGGGAAGCATGGAAAACCTGCAGGAGCGCAAATTCAGCTGATTCTTCTCAAAGGCAAATTCATTCGCAAAGCAAGAATTGTAATTCCTGGATCCAGGTGATTTGGATTAGCCCCTAAAATCTAATCACTGGTTCCATTTCTGAGATTTACTTGAAACTTTATCAAAATCTGTCCAGAACTTTCAGTTATGTTGCTAAGAGACAGACGACCAGTTCCTGCAAAACAATTTTACAGAGGAATAAATGAGCAAAACATGAGTAAAAATCTAATGTCTGACAGGACTTTACCAACATCAATCATCCAGCCTGTAATCAATCAAATCAAACTTTATTTATGAAGCACTTTTCATGCTCAACAGCAGCATAAAACACAAGGAAGCAACACAGGAAGTAAATGGTAATAGAGCCGCATCGCTGTCTAAAACAAGTCGACTCTGAAAAAAATAACACAAGAAACCTAAAAACTCCTGTATGCAGGACGATTCTACCCTTATTAAAAGGTGGAAAACCAGCCGTCGCTGGAATTGGTAAAAGTAATAATAAAGATTTTTAAAGAAGATTTTTTGAATTATTTTTTTAAAGATTATATGAAAATCATGACATTGTTTTTGAATTGCGGTTCACTAGAAATATTCTTAAAAACCAAGCAAAAAATATGAGAAAATAACCTCCGTTCCATCCCTCATCTGCTAATATGTGTCTAAGAATCCTTTAAGGCCATCACTGCAATCAGGTGTTTCCTGGAACTCTCTATCAGACTTGTACACTTGTACACCTGTCCACAGGTATTCTGACCCCCTGCTCATCAGCAAAGTGCTCTCATTGCTCCAGGACCTCATTGTTTGTTTTTCTATTATTTCTATTATTACTATTTTTTATTACCTAATATTATCTATATTTCAGCTCAGTTAAATAAAAAAAAGTTTATTTTCACTAAATTATATTTGAGCAAATTTGTCTTTATTATTACTTTTTCAGTCTCCAGTTATTTGAAATACTATCAAGTATTTTTGTGTTTTCTTTAAGGGAAGGGGATGCATCATTCTGCACACAACTGGAGGTCTCAGCAGGAAAATAACCTAATAATTAATAAAATCTCTGGTTGATATTTGCAAGATCAACACTGGACAAACATTGTCCCATTTCAGAGCTTCGCTGTTCTGGTTCCCTGTTCACCGTGGTGCTTCTCATTGTGAAGGAACAGACTTCCGACTTTGCACGCATCGCCTTTCCAAGCATAGTTTACCTCTCGCAACATGCTTCTGGAGCGATTGCAGGCTCCACAGACGGCTGATGGGGAATCGCTCTGATTGATTTCAGGTCATTATCTGTTCGCTGTGTTTGTGTTTCAGCTCCTGTTTGGCTGAGGGCCGTTTGTCGGCTTTATTTTTGCCAATACGGAGGATTAAACATTAACAAGCTGCGCTGCTTTATCACGGCTTTTACAGCCCTTCATGCATTTGATTTACGGAGCATCATGAAAATGCCCGCTGATGGAAATTTTATTGTCATTTATTCAATCATGAGCTCGTGTTAAGAGCTTTTCCGTGTCCTTTTTACAGCGGAAAGCTTAAGAGAAACACAGTGAATGAAATGTGGAAATGTTTTTTTATTCCTCTGTGATTTCTGGATCTATTAAACCTGAATTTGACTATAAAAGTGTGTTTCTTTGTGCAACATGACTGAAAACATAAAAAGCAACTAAGGCAGCGATGATGCAATCTGTGCAACCCTTTCCAATAATTTCACCCACCATCATCATTTCTTTGCTCCTTAGTTTGTAAACGTGTTTGCTTGCATCTCTGGGACTCAGGAAGGAAAACAGCCCCGATGTTGTCAGGGTGAAATCCGACTGGGCAGCACTGGCTTGGAGACTTTCAGCTGTTGGTTCTCACGACACCCCAACTAGATGGGTCAGGTTTATTGGACATGGGCCAAAACTCTTTTAAAAAGGGTTCTGAAGAGGTCATGTGACTGCTTTACGCCCTCAGTGTAGTCAGATGAATGATTGACATCTCCTAGCTGCAACTGGAGTCCCATCAGGAAGACAGAAATCTCTGATCGGTCTGCTCATGTTGCCAGATCTCACAAGGAAAACAAGCAACCAGCTCATGAAAAGCAATCTCAAGTCAACCAAATGGCCACGTTTACAGGAGTTTAATTCCTCTAATTCTGAGTTAAAGCAAATTCTGCTCTAAATAAATGAAAAAATGACCACACAAACATTCAATTCCGAATTGAAATTATTCCAAAGTCAACTTAATCATGAAGCAAGCAGCGGGTTTATTCCAATTTTAACTCTGAATTAAATAATTCCTCTGTCATGTAAACCTTCACTCCGCTGTACGTTTTAACTCTGGTCTTCGTGCGCATGCTCATACTTTTGTCCGGTCACCATGACGACCATACAGTATACAGTGCAGGTCGCACGAAGCAAACAGATGCAAACTGAGCGTGCTCAGGTGAAAGGGACGTAGCATGCTAGCAACTAGCCTCTGCTTCATAACTAAAATCTGAATCATGTGAAAATACTTGTGATTATGACGTTTTTTCATGTTGTAGAAGAAAAGGAAGGAAAGTTTTTAACTTCCGTAAGACGTATGTACGTCACTTCTTCCTCCCAACCAATCAGAACCCTTCCCAATCCTCGGATCTAAAGTAGAATTAAGAAAACATGTTTTCCATGTAAACTTTCATTTGGAATGAATATTTCCACATAAACATTGAAGGAAATTATTTTAAAACTTCTATTGGTATCTAATCACTTCACTAAAGTAACTGATGTGTTTTTATTCTCTTAGAATAAACTATATATATCTACATGCTGTGGGTCCAAATACAAGACAGCTACCGTATTTGTGCCACCATTATTCCTACGGCTTGACGGTTCTGCAGTCTTAACCTTTAAGACTGAAGAACCGACTGTTTGAGAGGAGCTACGGCACCATTTGGGATTAATAATGCCTTAAAGAACCACAGAATACAACAGTACACTTGCAGATAAATTAGGATAGTTACCTGTATTACCTGGATGAAAACTACTTATCTCTGGAATATTTTTGGCCATTAATGGCCACCATCCATTCACAACTATGTCCATTTTAACCGCTAAATAGCAGCACTCTGGTCCGCATTTCCGGCAATACATCTGAGTCGTTTCCGGTGAGGGTTGGACTCCGCCAAGGCTGCCCTTTGTCGCCGATTCTGTTCATAACTTTTATGGACAGAATTTCTAGGCGCA
>JAVQJG010002816.1:0-21055 GCA_036024015.1 Craterocephalus amniculus | reverse complement strand
CGGACCGATACAGAGCCCGCATCACTGCAGACGCCGCACCGATCCGCCTATCGATCTCCCGCTCCATCCTTCCCTCACTCGTGAACAAGACCCCAAGATACTTGAACTCCTCCACCTGGGTCAGGACCCCACCGCCGACCTTTAGGGGACAAACCACCTTCTTCCGGCTGAGGACCATGGTCTCTGATTTGGAGGTGCTGATTCCCAGCATGTTTGGATTGAATAGGAAGGTCTGAAATTGAAATGTTTGGGTATTGAGATTGTTCCAGTTCCTGCCAGGGGCAATTGCAATTATATTTGCAGATCTATTTGACTAAATGCTGTAGCTGATTTAGGAGGAAGTAGTGAAAGACTTTTTTTGCTTTCTTCTTTTGCAATGTTGAAAGTGAAATTCTGGTTTTCGTTAATTGAAAAAAGTGTGATAAATCAGGGGCAAGGTGTTTATTTTAACTGCAGCTATTCTTCTGAAAGCCACAAAGCTTCCTAATCCAATCCGCATTTATAGTTTACTTAGGTTCTGGTTGATATCCTTATCTTGCATATCACTTCTGATTCATAGATGGCAACTACCAAAACATAAAACTCGAGGTCTCAGCTGTTGTCAATAAGATAATGTCACAGTCCATCAAGGACTCAAGGAGCTATATTGTGATATCATCTCACATTTACATTTTTGTGGTGTGAGATTAGAGCTGAGGTCCCAATTTTAGCCGTAAAAAAAGAAAAGAAAAAGAAGAGCAATATTAGGATAAAATAGGACAAGAAAAAAAAATAGAAATATAGGCTAAATAAAAATAAAAATATCAGCTAACTACAATAGAAGTTTTATGTCCATGTTTTATTAAATATCATATATGTCGTAATCCATTGCTGATATTCTGTATACGTCCCAGAATACCTTTCTAAGAAGGTTGTATTTTCTTCTCTTTCAGTGCACACCCAAAAACCACTGCTGACAGTCAGCTTCACCTCCGGAGACATCAGCCTGATGAACAACTATGATGACCTTTCACCCACCCTCATCCGCACGGGTTTGAAAGGTGTGAAGATGTCATCGTTTTTTGCTTATTTGTTTGCTCTGTTATTTCTCTCAATCATTTGTTTATACGTTTTTACAAACTACATCCTCTGGATAGTTAGAAATATTAGCATGTAGTTTAAACTATATACAACCTAACAGTAGGAATGCTTGTTTCTCTCTTTGCTGCAGATGTCGTAGTCCAGTGGTGCTCTCAGGGGGATATCCTGGCCGTTGCAGGAATGGAGAGAGCCATCCTGTCCCCTGACACCCCTTGTCCCCCCGCCACTAAAAATGCCATTGTCAAGTTCTACAATGTCCGGGGAGAGCACATCTACTCTTTAGACACACCTGCCCAGGTAATAAATTGTAATAATTGAATATTGAGTAACAAGAGAGTAACAGATCAGGTTGGAATCAGTTAATCTCATAAATCCTTTTCAATTTGATGACTGAGTTTGGATTGTAGCTTTCTGGATTTTTCTGAGAGGATTTTGAATCATTTCAACAGGATATTTTCTCAATTATGTCTTTTTTTTGCCAAATTTCCTTCCATATTTAAGCTATGTTCTATAAAAAAAGTTAAAAATATTTATCAGCTATAACTATCAGAAACATGAACACATATCCCTCTTTACTGCTAAACATAAATCTTGTACACTTTGTTTAACCTCGCCACTGCAGCGTCCCATCACAACACTCTGCTGGGGTCACCGTGACTCGCGTCTGTTCCTGGCATCGGGCCCAGCTCTGTACGTGGTGCGCGTGGAGCACCGCGTTGCCACTCTGCAGCTACTCTGCCAGCAGGGCATCGCAACAGCAGTTAAGGAGGAAAAAGATGTCGCCAAGCTCTCTATGCCTTCCCGCCTCTGTTCTTACGTCACCGCTGCTTTTGTCCCCACCATCAAGGTAACACAGGACACATGGTTCAGGTCCATTAAAACCATAAAAATAATTGTCAAGATGTCCCACAAGATTTCCATGGTGAATGTCATCAGTAATGACCTTCTAAGATGATAAACCTTGACATAGGAGTCAAGGGAAATTCTTTATATTTGAAGTGTAGTTGAGAGAAGTCA
Organism: Craterocephalus amniculus; assembly: GCA_036024015.1. Lineage (NCBI taxonomy): Eukaryota > Metazoa > Chordata > Actinopteri > Atheriniformes > Atherinidae > Craterocephalus > Craterocephalus amniculus. Next base: position 18,958 of record JAVQJG010002816.1, on the reverse strand, counting down.
TTTGGAGAATATATTGTCACCTTAATGGTTGTTAATTTAACATGACAGGTTAGTAAACTTCACTTTTACTTCACATTTCCAGCCCCCCATCCCAGATCCGAACAACATGCGTGATTTTGTGAGCTACCCGACAGCTGGGAACGAGCGCCTGCACTGCACCATGAAGCGTACGGAGGATAACCCCGAGGTGGGAGGGCCATGCTATACTCTGTATCTGGAGTACCTCGGCGGCCTGGTGCCTATCCTGAAAGGCCGACGAATAAGTAAACTGCGCCCTGAGTTTGTCATTATGGACCCTAAGACAGATGGGAAAACAGGTGAGACTGGGATTATTCTGTGTCATTAACTGGAAAAGGTATTTAACAAAGTATAATTTTATAAGAAGAACCTGAAATGTTGAGGCCAGTGTGAAAATTAAACCATTTTCAGTAACCCATATTTTTTTAGTTTATTTATTTTAGTAATTTGAAAAACAATAAAAAAATCATATTATAATATTTATTATAACCTGTTGATCTTTTCCTCAAAATTGAATTGGGACACATGTGTGATATCCTGCAATAGTTTTCTACATCTTATTGACTTGGCACTCAGAGAGTGAGTATGTTTTACTCACAGAAGGCAGAATGGCTTCGTGTTAATTAAAAGCTGCTTAATCGGAGCTCTGATGGCCCAGAGGTCTCCTTATCAATCAACCCTCTCCCTCCCCACGCAACAATAAATGAAGCCAGCCGCGAAATGGTTCCAGTCTATTCACATTTTTGTCCATCAAATAAATTAGCTTGACCCAAACTGGAGCAGGACTGGTTTACAACAGAAGAAAAGAATGATTAAAACTACTAAACAAGAGTAGTTCAGACTGAGGGAATTTAATGTTTAGCTTTTGAATTTTTTTAATATCGCACCATCTTTTTTTGGTAAATGTATGAACAGTACAACACCAAATGACTCATTTTCATTTAGCAGCTTAATTTTGTTACGCACCCATTGGTCCAGGTTTAATAATTTTGAAAAATGCCACATATTTCTTCTTCACATATATCTTGAGAATTGTGCCTTTACTGAAGATTAACATCCCGATATTTTGTCTCCCTAGATGAAATATATGGCAACAGTTTGATATCCGCAATGATTGACAGCTGTAATTGCTCTGACTCAAGTGACATCGAGCTGAATGATGACTGGGTTGGCAAGAAATCTCCAAAGATATCCCGAGGAAGCAAATCTCCCAAACTTCCCAGGTAATTAACTGAACATCTAACCTATAAAAAGTTAACCACATGTGAAAAGATTATTATTTTATTTTGTCTGCACTTTATCTTTGAATCTTTAGCCACAGTGACCAAACTGAAATTAAAATGTTGCCAAACAAAATAATTAAAATGTCAATTTAAGGTTTTTTTATATTCAGCACAATCATGCTTTTTGAGTAAAAAAAAATCCTGTAATAATAGGCACTCAGAATTTGCAGTAATCTGAAATAATTTTTTATGTTCCTGGGAAAAAGCAGGTTTGTTTTTAGAAAATATGATTATAATGAACAATCTTAATTTTTTAGGCTTGTTTAATCCAATTGTTGGAATGTAACTAATTGCTGCCTCCAACATGTTAAACTTTCTCCTTTTAATTTGACTTAAAACCAAAATGTATCTGACTTTCTCTATTTACTTGCCAAGCCAAACATGTAGTTCTGCTGCTGTATTTGTATTTATCTTTGAGGAGGACTTGTCTCTAGTACTTACATGAGTAGTAACTAACTGCAGTGGATGGCAGCCAGAATTTTTATGAGGAGAACCAGAGAGATTTGTGGCTAAAGTCAAAAGCTACTCAGAAGATAGCTTCATCTAAACAAACTCTAACTTCAGAAATGTCAGCAGTTCCAACAGGAGCTGTAGTGGAAGTAAACATTGTGGACTTTTTTCATGACACAGTTGTTTTTGTGTTAAAAGTAAAGCATGCACAAATCAAGATGGCCCATTTTGCTTTCCAGGATTCAAAACCTTTTGTTAGCATGAACTATGTAATACTGCGCTACTCTGTAATTATTTGTTTCATCTAGTTGTTGCACAGCTGAATGGAAATGATTCATACAGTGGTGGAAAAATATTTTCGGACACACCATGCATTTGGGAAATATCCAGTCCAATCCATTTTCTCTAAGCTCTTTTAAAACAAGAGCGTTGTACCAAAGTGATGTACTATATAAGCAAGAGATAAAATTGAATGCACACAAAACAATAACACAATAAAATAATAAATGCATGTTAAAATTATATGTTCACATTATTATGGCACATTAAGAGTCACTCTTGAATCTTCAAATGCACATTTTTTAGTGCAGTCACAGCAAAAACACTCAAAACAACCTGAAAAAAGCCATTAACATTTTTTACATGGAAAATATTTTTATTCTTGTACATTTCTAAGGGTGTCTGAAAACTTTTTTCCACCACTGTATTATACTACAAGATTATGGTTATAGCAGTGAGTACCGTCACACTGTTAGGACAAATTAGGACAGACCCGGTCATAAGATGTGCTCATGTTTTTAAAGATAGCTGCACAGATTTTTAACAAAAATTAATTTTTTCCAACCTTTGCTTCATTAAATATGTGCAAATCATTCAGTTGTGTAAATTCTTGGATTGACTTAGTGTCTTTTTGTTTATTTTTTTCTCACTGCATGCCTAAACCTTATTTCTTATTTGCTACCTTCTCTGTAGAGACTTAGTTTGTCCCTTTACCAACAGGATTAATATCGACCCCAGAAAATCACCCAAACTGTCCCGTGCTACACAAGAGATCTCTAGGTCACCACGGTTACCCATACGGAAACCCTCAATCGGATCCCCCAGCCTCTCGCGGAGGGAGTTTCCTTTAGATGACATCAATCAGGTAAATGAGAAATAATTTGTAAGGATGAAGAAGTCGGTTAATGGTGCGGATTGATCACGTTTTATCATCATGGCACACACTCATCCACCCTATATCTTAAGTTTCACATAAATCCACAAGTTTTATACTTATTAAACTAAATGTGTGTATTTTCATTCAGCAACGACAAACTCTGTTCATGTCTTGCAGCAAAATTACCTCGCTCAGGTCACTTCCAATATTTGGGGAACAAAGTTTAAGATAGTGGGGCTGGCTACATTCTTGCCAGCCAATCTTGGTGCAGGTAACAGTCAACAATTTTTCTTTACTCTTCACTGTCTGAATGTTCCTATTTTTCATTGAATGTTTTCCTCTTTCTTCACTAGTGATCTACAAGACGAGCCTCCTACATCTGCAGCCCAGACAGATGACCATTTACCTGCCAGAGGTGCGCAAGATCTCCATGGACTACATCAACCTGCCCGTCTTCAGCCCCAACGTTTTCAGCGAGGATGAAGATGACCTTCCTGTCTCAGGCCCGGCTGGCGGTGCTGATGACAACCCCCCCTGCACTGTAAACATCCCTATAGCTCCCATTCACAGCCCTGCACAGGCCATGTCCCCCGCCCAAAGTATCGGACTGGTTCAGTCACTCCTAGCCAATCAAAATGTTCAGCTGGATGTCTTAAGCAATCCCACGGCGACCCCCTCAGGAGCAGCTGGCAGCGGGTCAGACCAGAGCCAGGATGCCATGCTGACAGCCCAGTATGCAGTTCCCACCAGATACTCCAGTCCTGGTCAGGTCATTTTCGGAGGACTGGAAGTAGGTCGTCTAATGGTCGGACCTCCAGCATCTCATCATCCATCGCAGCCGCCACAGCCAAGTCAACAACAACAACAACAACAACAGCTTCTACAACACCACCAACAAATTCAGCATCATCAACAGCAGCTCCAGCTTCAGCAGCAGCAGCAGCAGCAGCAGCAGCAGATGCTCCAGCTTCAGCAGCAGCAGCAGCAGCAGCAGATGCTCCAGCATCAGCAGCAGATCCAACAGCAGCTCCACCACATCCAGCAGCAGCATCAGCAGCACATCCAGCAGCACATCCAGATGCAGCAGCTGCAGCAACATCAGCAGCTTCAGCAGCAGCAGCAGCAGCAGATGCAGCATCAGCTACAGTCTCAGCAGCATCAGATGCAGCAGCAGCAGCTCCACCATCAGCTTCAGCAGCAGCTTCAGATTCAAATCCCCGTTTCCTCGATGTCATCGGGGCAGCCGTCTGGTGCGGCGCTGCACCAGCTGCAGATCCAAATCCCTCACATGCCGACAGACTTAGTTGTAGACAGAGCAATGGGGAGTGAACACGAGCACCTGCTGAAGATCAAAACCACTCGGTCGACGCCCCAGCTGGCTGAGGGGGACACCGTTGTCTTCAGCGCTCCTCTAGAGCTCAGCAAGATGAACCCCCCGCCCCCTTACCCTGGAACCGTGGCTGCTGCTGTGGCTGCTGCAGCAGCAGCTGCCGCCTCTGCATCGGCTTCCACCGCAGCCTCCAGCTCATCTGGATCAGGGGGGGGCACAGGGGGAACTCCTCCCCCCAGCGAGCTTTGTCTGAAAAAGGGAGAGTTCCAGCTTTATCCTTCAGGTCAGCAGCAAGCACAGTACCCCACCCCGCTGGGCTACGAGAGGATAACCACCTTTGACAGCAGCGGGAACGTGGAGGAAGTGTGTCGTCCTCGAACACGCCTGGTCTGCAATCAGAATGTCTACACGCTGCAGGGACCGGGCAGCTCCGCCACTCTCAGGGTCACCTCCTCTTCATCCTCCTCTGCCGCCGACAAGAAAAACCAGCTGCCCTACGCCTCCGCTACACTCAACAGACTCACCGCTCCTCGCTATTCCATCCCCAGCGGTGACCCCCCTCCGTACCCGGATCCAGCCAATCAGAGCGGCGCCGCTGGGAGGAACCCCTGTCAGAGGATCGACAGCAGTCTGATCCACGCAACCCTCAGAAGGAACAGCCGAGAGGCCGCAATGAAAGTTTCTCAGATAGAGCCGCCGCGACCGCTGCCCCCCAAGGCTAAAAACAGCGCACTAGCAGCCTCCTTCCAGCAGAGGGTGCCGACAGCTTTATACACCTGCAGTCAGTGTAGCAGTGGGAACAGCGTTGGAGGCGCTGCGCCGGGGAGTGCCAACGGCATCGCGGGAGGGACTATTATCCGGCAGGATTTCCCTCCAGGGAACGGACCACAACACAGCACAGTCATCGTTCACTCCAACAGCGCCACGCCGCTCGCCTCCCAGTCGTCGTATAATCTCATGAGCTCGCTGGAAGGATCTGTGAGTGCAGGAGGGGGTAGTAGAGACAGGGCCGATTACGTTAATTCAGCATTTACCGAGGATGAGACGCTGAACCAGTCGCTGAGGCATCTGGTTCTGGGAGCAAACGATGCATCGGGGCTTGTGGTCAAACGCCCGCCTCCCTATCAGTGGGATCCAGCGACCAGCGAGGAGGTGTGGGTTCCTCAGGAAAGGACAGCTTCTTTAACCTCCACCGGTCCCCCTGCTTCACACAAACCCCCCCCCCTTGTTCTCAGCCCAGCTCAGCACTTGGATGTAACCAGACTGCCTTTTGTCCTCTCTCCAAAGTCGCCCACCAGCCCGGGCGCCGCATCGTTCCAAGCAGCGGCGGCGACGGGCTACCAGATCTCTCTCCAGTACCCTCCTGCTGCTGCTTACACCGGAGCCCAGCTCCAGCCCGTCCCCGGGTCGCCACGGCCCTGCACCTCCCCAAAGGAAGTGGTGGCCCCCGTTCCCTTCTCACAGCAGGATGCAACCTTCGTCTTGCCACCAGGTTACCCCGCTAACCTCGCTAACCTGGCCTGCTGCCCACTGCCGCCCATGTATCCCGGAGGAAGCGCCTGCACCGGGATTCCCATTCCTCCGATTGCTGTTCACACACCGTGGGGTACTTATAATTCCTGTCCTCCTATGCCCAGCCCCGCGGTGCCGCTACCACCCAAAGCCTCGCACATGTCTGTGGACAAAAATGTCCTCTCGCCGCCGCCGCCTCCTCCTCCTCCTCCTCCACCTCCTCCGCTACCACCAGCAGAGCTGCAGGGCCACGGGGCTTTACAAGAGGCCATGGCAGAGGCCGGGGAAAGTTTTCAGGAGGTGCTTTCTCTAACAGAGAGCCCCGTGCCGCAACGGTCAGAGAAGTTCGGGAAGAAGAACCGCAAGCGAATGGACGGTCGGGCTGAGGAGGCGAACGTGTCGCAGCTGGCCGAAGGGAGCAAGTCTAAAAAGGAGGGCAGAGCGCTGGGCGACTTCAACTCGCTCATCTCCAGCCCACGTCTGGGAGGAAGGGACAAGAAAAAGCTGAAGGGACAGAAAGAGCAACAATTAAAAGCCAAGAAGCTGAGTAAGGCCACTGCTAACAGCGAGTTCCAGGACAGCTCGGAGAGCGAGCCGGAGCTTTTTATCAGCGGCGACGAGCTCCTCAATCAGTGCCAGAGCGGCAAGAAAGGCTGGAAGAGTAAGAGGAACCTCAGGGCCGCCAGCGAGCTCGATGAGATCAAGTGTCGGAAGTCCAACGAGAAGGAAGACAGAGGGCTGGGCAGCCAGGGGTTCGTTTACGTCATGGCCAACAAGCAGCCGCTCTGGAACGAAGCCACGCAGGTCTACCAGCTGGACTTCGGGGGGCGGGTCACACAGGAGTCCGCCAAGAACTTTCAAATCGAGCTGGAGGGCAGACAGGTACGTCAAACACACACTGATCAACAAATAAAGTGATATTTTTCTGATTTTTTTCCATGTGAATCTTTGTTTTCTTTCCGAAGGTGATGCAGTTTGGGAGGATTGATGGCAATGCCTACATCTTAGACTTCCAGTATCCCTTCTCAGCTGTCCAGGCATTCGCAGTAGCTTTGGCCAACGTCACCCAACGCCTCAAATGAGAAGCTCCCTCCTGGCTTAACCTGAATCATATCTGAGCTTTCAATGCAATCTGCCAAGGGGGGCACACTTGTTTAATTGGAAATTAACGAACTCTTGTAATGGATTTAGGAGTAAAAGACTAAACCAGCCCTGGCCATGGAATGAAACACAATCACACTGCACTACATAATGCTGCCACTCGATATGGTGCAATAAGCATTGACCGCGTAGATCCGCTCCATTCGGCAGTCGGGTGCATCCTGCAAAGCACGGAGGGCCAAAGAGCTGAGTTTAGGTAATCATCATGCAAATAAACGCTGCTTTAGATGGAAGTTTATCGGCGTGATTGCTGAGGCGCAGGTTGAAAAGAAGCAGCAGTAATACTTGAAAACCATCCTTTTAGAGGTGAGAGTTACTTTTCCAAGAGCGCACAGGTACTACTGGGCACTGAAATCCATTGCTGTACAAAAACAGTTACCACTTTATTGTACTGCTTTTGCTTTTAGGATTTTATGAAATGGTGGTGATTTAGGAGGAACTTTTTACTTTTGCTCTTTGCCATTACTTTTTTTACTATCTCAGTCCTTCTTGGCTGGAGTTGAGGCTTAGATATATGCATCACATAGGAGCACTACTAAGTGTTAAGACTTTTCACTGTTGTGAAATGTGTGCCACTGTTAAATTTTACAAGTTCGAAGGAAGAGGAAATGTTACTCTGCTACATGGATTAATTTATATGTATATCGTTGTTTTACCATTTAAATATTGATTTTAACATTGTTTGTCATTGTTAGTGATATACGGTCCTCATACTCTGTCATCACAGTTTCCTTATCTGCTTCGTTTTGGGAGACTGAATTAGAATATTGCTTTGTACTTGGAGTTTTCAAGTGGGAGTGGTTTACAGAATAGCTTTGGCTGACACATCCTATGTTTAGTTAATTACCTACATACGGTGACACGGGCACCAAAGAAGTCGCCAAGGCCTAGTATGAGCAACTTAACCTCTGGCATGAAGTGATTTGTCACCTGCTGTCACTTCTGTGAAGTGAGTTTGTAGTTGGGGGGTGTGGGGGTGGGGGTGGGGGGGTTCTGTCCCTGCTCTTTAAGACCACACTAAACATGTTCGCATGGTACAGGAAATATTTTTGTATATTTTACCTATGCCATTTCATACTATTCTCAGAAGTCGTGTAAATAAATGTTGTAAAGAGACTCGGGTGACTGACAGATTTCTGTTTACACCTGTCTCCACTGTGTTTAATTTCAGGTGTGGAGTAAAGCTGTTGCACGGTTTAAGGTCAGCAGCAACAACCACAAAATGAAAGCTAAGCTGTAATCATTGTCACTCAATCGTTTCAGTCTCCAATGAAGAATGAAGCTTTTAAAATATGTCCACTTAGTAACCTGACTGAAATCTGAAAGGCTGTTTTTTTTTTTTTTGTTGTTGGTTTGTTTTAGACCATAAAACTATTTTTAAGAACAAAAAATTACCACACACTACAAATACCTGCAATGCTTTTTGTTCGCTTAAGTTGTCAGGTAAAATTACAACAGGGAGCAGTAATGTTATATTCAGGCTCATAACTGGGTAAATTTGATCGCCCTTAATATTTGTGCCAAAATATGCATTCACTAAATGTAGGTGGGGAACGAGCCTAGGGGGAAATGTAACGTCATTATCGAGGAAGTTATCACTGTGGACCAACTCTGTGTTGGTCTCCCAGTTGAGATTTTTACATTTATTCGAGTGACCTCTTTTTATATCATAACATGATGCATGTTTTTTGGTGGTGGGTTGTAAGGATAGGGACTGGAAACTGGGAGAGAAAAAAAGAAAAACGAGTAAAAGATTTTTGAGTCATAAAAATGAAAACACAAGCATGTCATAAAGAATAAAACCTTTTGTGTTGGTTGTGCAATATTTTGTAGGGGGAAGAAAAAAGTCCTTTGTTTTTGCTTTTGGCCACATTTTGATACTGTACTTTTAGTTCTGTATCTCAAATGTTGGTCTGTACATTTTATTTATGAGATTATTTCCTAAAGGAGATCAACTATCTATACATACTGTATATTGTGGAGTTTTCTGAACATTTCTTTGTGTTGATGAGTTTGTAACAAGTGTTGCTTGAGTTGTAAGATGGAAATGTGGGGCTGGGTCAGGGGTGGGTTGGGAACTGGCAAATTTTCAGTATCGTGAAGTTTGCATTGGATGGGAAAATGTGAATGAGTAAGTGCCCAGTTTAATGTAGTTGGTAGATTAGTTACGTAGAGTGTACATGTCAAGTCAAGGTGTGTCTGTATTAAGCTGTGCAGTCTACCAATCTCATCAGTGTTAATCTATTACCTTCAGACGTATGTGCTTATGGTTTCTACACATTCACATTCACATGAGTTCACTAGTGTAAGCCACTGAGTTCATGTTCGACATTGCCTATGGACTTTGTTAAGAATTCACTTTAATCTGATGATGACCTGTTGTAGATATTGTAGGATTTGGCTTTTATTTAGCAAAGATTTGTGCTTTGTATTTGTAGATGTTAGACTTAAATAACAAAAACACTTGAAAAAAATTGAGTTTGATCTGGTGACTGAACGTTTGTAGTGGATGGATAGTAAGGCATGCCATGTAAATTATTTTATAACTGTATATGTCACGCATCTTTTGAATAAAATGTCATTGTTTCAGAAGAAAATTCTGGGTCTTGCCTCTTAAACTTTTGGAATATTTGTGGAGCTAATTATTGTGAAATTGGGATTAAAACACTTGATTTAGTTAGCTTTTAAGCAATTCCTAAATGTTGAGGGGGTGTGGGCAGCTCTTTATTTGTTTAATCTTTTTATTTTAAGAGATAGAGACACTGAAAAGCCTGTAATTGGTAGCTCTAATATAAATTGGTTCACTCTAATTTTCAGTATGTGATGAAGAATATTTTATATTTATTTATCATAAACATTCAGTTATCTTACCATATTTTTTATGATTTTTTTTTTTGACTGGGAAAAGAAGATCGTCTCTGTCCGTGGTGCTGAATCCCGATCACGCGACCTTCCTACAGCGTGCAGGTTATACGGGCTATACCTCACTTTTGTCCCTCATTCACGCGCGCGCACAGGCACAGTCTATGAACCTACACAAATAAAACAGCTTGGGCTGCACTTTTGATTAAATGTAATAACAATAGAGACAGGTCTGTGTGCTGTTCGCAGGACGCCGCTCATTGTTTCCTCCATTTTCAGCCGTTTTACGGGTCGTTGTTATAATGGACACCGACTACTCGTCCGGCTTGGAAAACCCTCTGTACAGCGAGCTGAAATACTTCTGTAGGAAAATACAAAAGGCCTACAACGAGCTGAAGGAAGATCTGACACCTTATCGCGATGATCGCTTTTATAGGTAGGTGGCTGAGCATTTGATAATGTTATAATATCCAGGTATTTTGTGCATTAACACTGCGAGTTTTGATGGACAAATGGGTCTTATATCACGATCCTGTTGTTTTATAATGGAAAACACCTACAAATAAGCCAGCAAATTAACTAGTAACCCCGCTCCAAACAGATAATTGTTTAAATGGCAACGCAAAAAAGAAACGAAAGGTGGATAGAGACGCGCATACTGTATATTTTATCACACCGTGATTTTATTTATGCCAAGCATAAACTTACGAAAGAGAACAGAAAAGGGGGAAACAACACATGGAAATTATGAGCACATATGCTAATATTATTGTAATTATGACATATATCATGTATCATCATCAGTTGGCATAAAAACCCACATCACAAACGTAGTGCAGCGCAGGCCTCAGACTTTAACAAGGCAACAAGTGTGTTTTAATGGGTTTTCTTTTCATTTCAGCTCATTTAATAGCCGTCAGATTTGTTTACAAATGTAAATAATTCCTTTTAATCTATAAGAAAATAATTAATGCTTATAAATTAGATCAATGTCGACATTCGACGCCTTTGCCCATGCGCAGAACATTTTACTAGGTGACGTTCAGCCATGAACCCTCACGACTTCAAAGAGCCTTATTATGGTTAAGTATAAAAAGCCAGAGCTTAATATTAAATATATAACAGTTCATATGTTGCACAATAATGAAATGCACTATAGTTAGAAAAGTAAGCTATCTGAAGAAAGAAGATAAAAAGAAGAAACAACTGAACAGGTGCATAATTTTATATTGCACCAAACTCCTTTATTTCCCATCCGCCGCTGTCACGTGACTCTGGCCCCTCCCCATGATCCTCCCATTAGATGACGTTGCAGTCCAGTTGTCTCAGGCTGATGTTGATACACGGATGTGGATTCACGGGGAAATTGTAACGTTTTTCTCGCTAAAGAAATCTGTAAATCAAATTAAATGGAAAGGTATGTGTGTGATTTTGTCCCGTGGACAAATTCTGGACGTGTTACCGGACGTACTTATATAGGGGAAAGCGTTTGAAACCATTATGCTGCTTTATCTTCCCATCTGTCAGTGTTAGCTTGACGTTGCATGTAGGCTAGCAGTGTTGATATATACTCGCTAAACCACGTTGTATTAAACTAAGAAAACAGATCTATATTTATATATTTCTGCCATTCTGTGTATGTCCTAACACTAAAGACAATTTCCACGTTTCAGACTGGCCCCCATGCGGCTGTACACCTTGTCTAAAAGGCACTTTGTCCTGGTGTTTGTGGTGTTCCTGATCTGCTTTGGCCTCACAGTATTCATTGGGGTTGCAGGTATGACTAAAAATATTACTTTACCACAAGCCAAAGCCGGATGCTGGTCGGAAGTAATTTTTCTTTAAACACAGAAATTGAGATTTGAAGAAAACGAGTGTGTTAGTTGACAGAGCTATGTAACCAGCTGCTGCCAGTTTCACATAAAATGTTGATTTTTTCTTCCTTAAAATATGGCAGTGTTCTGATTGTTGGATGACCAATTTGGTGCAAGTATATATCCCTGTGTACATACGTTTACCCAGTTATAATTCCTCTATAACTCACACTTTGAGCACCAATGATTAATAAGTCAAGCTAATGAATCCAAGATTTTGGGATAGTTAACTTTGGTTTATGAATTCAATTACTCTGTCAGGAAAAAACATGGTTTAAAAATGAATGATATATATTTTTTTATGTAAGAGTCACAGCTTTTTAATCTGAATAAGGAAATATCTATTTATGATGTCATTTTTACAGGTCCAAGGATTATTGCTGAACAGGAGCACAATGGAAATCAATTAGTTGCAAAAAACTTTACAGTGAAGGTAAGGCATTTGTGTGGGGGCATATTGTCAGTTTTGACTGCCTACATTTGAATGACATGTTTATGGCTGTCAGCTTTGTAATATTTTACTTCATCATGTTTCTTATTTTACTGCCTAAAAGAATGACTTTATTGCTATTTCACTTAATTTCCATTTAATTTAAGACAAATATATGAACAGAAGGGGGACAGAGAGAGAATAAGAAAAAAAAAAGCTACATTTTTTAACACCGACCAGAAAAGATCCATTGACTAAATTTAAATGTGAATGCTTTACCATCTTTTCCCTGAACTTTTTTCCAACTTTATGAAAATATATGTTTCTTTAGAAAGGATAATATCCATCTCTCCTATAGAGTTACGCAAACCTGTACATTCAGCAGGGTGCACTGAACACATTCACATAGAAGGTTTGATTTATTTTTTTGAAGTTGTCAACTTTTCTGCTCATGATGTGAATGCTTTGCAAAGCCTTGCAAAGCCTTGCAAACACAGATGACTAATATCCCCAAAGCTTTAGTTTGAGTCATTTGAGTTGGAGAAATCCCTTTTTTTTGTATAGGCAGCTACATTCTATATATTTTATTTTTTAAATGACAGGGTTCATATATCATCATTCTGGATGTGCCAGTTTTATTTTAAGAGCTATTTTTTGGCTGTTTTTCAAAATATTAAATTGGGCATTAAAACAATGATTGAATACATTGAAATAAAAACTTGATAAAAACAAATAATTAATGGTTGAAAAAATAAAGTGCATGAGATACAAAGTAAAAAATTTCAACACAAACTTCACTGTCCTTTTTCAAAAATATTTTGTTCTGCTATGCATTGAAAATTATTTTTCTCATCATGTCATTAAATGTTTCCAGACTGGGCCATTCAATCTGGTTTCTCCACCTCTCACTACCTACAACCAGCAGCTATGGCTCACCTGTTTGATGCAGGCAGAAAACAGCAACAGTAAGAGCACAGAGGGAGTGTTCCTGTAGCACACTCTGGTAATGTCAGCATTTATATCAGTGTATGCATACTTAATAACAACCATTACTGTTGTGTTTGCCAGTGGGAGACTTCCAGCAGCCCTTTGAGATCAACGTTGAGCTAAAGGGAGTAATGCAGGATGCCAGTGTGATGCACATCAACAGTGTTAAGCAAAAATCCCGAACACTACACTGTGGGGCTGTAAGTTTTCTTTTTCTCACATTGAGCTAGTCATGCAGCAGCAAGTAGCAACAATGTGTTTAGATTAAATGTAATTTCAAGATGAAAGACTAAGCTGTACTTTAAAGATTTGATTCACTGTGTTGGACACCATTCCTCATTTTGTTGGTTAGTATAGTAATGCTGCTTTATTTCTTTCTTTTTTGTGACCATGTAGAAATGTGACGATATCATTGTGTTGCATCTGGGCTACCTGAACTACACTCAGTACCAGGTTACTGTCAGTTTCAAAGGTCTTGAAAATATCACATATGAAATCAAGGTCAAGTTTGCGGTAAGTGAAAAACATCTGTGAGTTCAACCTCAATCTCTATATTCTGGCTTTTGATAAGTTCGAATGAGTGATCAGATTTCATGTAGCATTCAACCTTCTGTGTTCTTTTTTTCTTTTTGTCCTCCTCAGTGGAAAATGTACAATCCCACCTTCTCACAAGTAGAAATCTGGTTCCGGTTTGTCTTTGTTGTGCTCACCTTTATGGTGACAGTAAGTGCATGTTTTAATTTAAAGGCCTTAAACATTTCAATATTCCAGCATTTTCACCAAAATGTGACAGTGAACAGAAGTAAACTCTTTCACTTTTCTTTTTTCATTAAATATTCCAGTGTTTGTTTGCTCATTCACTGAGGAAATTTTCAATGAGAGACTGGGGCATAGAGCAGAAATGGATGTCTATTCTTCTCCCTCTGCTATTGCTTTACAATGGTAAGTTTGCTTTTTGCACACTTAAATTAACTCATCACTTAATTGAAATGAGTTCACACACAAAGTAATGTCAGAAAACATGGTTAAACTCAAGATCTGTGACTCCGGCTGTTATGAATAGTGGAGTTTTTTTTCACAAGAAGAGCACACTAAATAAACAAATATGTGGGATTTTAAGGTAATATCTTTGCTGTAGCCAAAGTCAGGAAGTAAGCTGGAAAAGAAGTGCCAACTTTGAGAACATGTGCATTAATAAGACCAGAAATTACGTTAATCTTATGGTGTTTTAAGATCAGTTCAGCTTTAAAGTTCTAGCTTCAACCCTGCTGGTGTTATACTGGGATAGTGGTCCATATTCTGTGATAAAATGAATACAGCTCCAATGAAGTCAAAATAAATGACCAACAGTAGGGATGATATTATAATGTAGTTTGTAAAAGTTAAGATTAATTGTGTGTTTAGTATTGAGCCTTAAAACAAGACATTTCTCAGTGAATACCATGAACAGTTTTGGATGTTGTTTTTCAGATCCTTTCTTCCCTCTGGCTTTCCTGGTGAACAGCTGGTTTCCCGGGACGTTGGATGCCTTCTTTCAGGCTCTCTTCCTGTGTGCGCTGCTGCTTTTTTGGCTCTGTGTTTACCATGGCATAAGGGTGCAGGTGTGCACTAACACTGACACTCCCATAATTAAATAGATTCTTCCATTTCAGAGCTTGTAATAAATCTTTACCTTGTTTAATTTTTTACTCTCCTTTGGCAGGGTGAGAGGAAATTCCTCACTTTCTACCTGCCTAAGTTGATCATCGTAGGCCTTCTGTGGCTCTCAGCGGTTACACTCGGTATATGGCAAACGTAAGTATCATCAATCGGCTTGAATCAAAGCGCGACTTAAAACAGGCCTGAGAAGATTCACTCAGCTTGTCTGAATTTTCAGGGTTAATGAACTCAGGGATCCTACCTATCTGTACAAAGTGGATATTGCAAACTTTCAGGTAACAGCTGAAAAAAAACACTTCTTTTATCTTTTTCTAATCTTTTATCTTATTTTTTTAATCTTTTATCATGTGTTTATTTTTCCCCTCAGGGTATGAAGGTGTTCTTCCTGATCGTTGTTGTCCTCTACATCCTCTACCTTATATTCCTGGTTGTCAGAGCTTGCTCTGAACTGAAGAACATGCCTTACTCAGGTACACTGCATGCTTCACCAGTCTGTATCGGACTTGACCTCTGCCTTTAGTACAGAAACATTAATGAGCTGTTTTCTTTGATTATAGATCTCCGACTTAAATTTTTGACAGCACTGACATTTGTGGTGCTCGTTATCAGGTGATTACAAAAACACACAAATCTTTGTCTTAATTTTTTTTTCTTCCTAATCAAATTAAATTGTTCTTGTCACTCTTCATCTTCCTTAGCATGGTCATTCTGTACCTGAGGTTTGGCGCCAAAGCTCTCCAAAATAATTTTGTGGCTGAATTGTCAACTCATTATCAGAACTATATCCTTTGAACATTTTATTTAAGCCCTATTTTCTGATAAAAGATGTCATCTGCATCTTATGTTGTGCACATGTCATCGTGAGGAATTACTCCTTAATTCCAGGAATACCAGCTGAATTTTTATCCTTCTATGGCCTGCTCAACTTTTATTTGTACACATTAGCATTTGTGTACTCTCCCTCCAAAAATGCCCTTTATGGTAGGTAAAATACTTTTTTATTGTAAACTGGAGTACTTCTTTGCTGCAGAGAATATTGTTATAATGCATTGATCCAACTTTCCCAGATTCCCAGTTGAAGGACAATCCAGCTTTCTCCATGCTAAATGATTCAGATGATGAAGTCATATATGGGTAAGTTTCATTCACGTGTTTCTTTACATTAAGGCAGATTTTGTGAATTTAAAATCTTATGTATTGCTCCCTGATTTATTTATATCTTTATAGGAGTGATTATGAAGACATGCCTTTACAAAACGGACGTGCTATCAAAGCAACTGCAAAGTACCAGGATGAGAGTGACAGCGACTTATGAATCTGGTGGCATCTCACTTCTCCTGTCTCAGCAGGAAGCTATGAGGATTCATTGCAATAGTGTGTATGTTCACGTAAGATGTATCTACACAACATAAAATGATATACTGTAAGTTTACATAAGTATATTTTTAAAAGAAGACAACTTACATCCACTGAATGTACTGTACTTTTGAAAGATGATGTAGCTGCTCGCACTAAGGCAACAGCTATGAAAACGATACAGTTTTTACCAACATTGTAAATAGATTTCTCCTCATAACCAGCTCTTCTTCACCACCCGTTAATTAAAAATGAACGGGATAAGCGCTCACATTAGATGGGGGTTTTCTATGGAATCATTGTGATTTTTTTTTAATGCTTTGTGTTAAACCACTGTTGACCCGTGCTCTTTACATCATTCCTTTGTGCTCTCCTACAGTCTGAGAATAGGTGACGAATGCAGCTCAGTGACATTATAACAATGGTTGGAACTTGGCCTCACAATATTAGAAAAACACTGTATATGCCTCACGACATATCGGCAAATCCCAAAATATCCAGTGTTAAGCTTGAGTGAATCAACAGTGCTATATTCTACTCCTGCCCTTGTGCATACTGGTTAGGCGTAAAAATGCACAAAAGCCGAGCTTCCTCTCAGTGGAATGCAACTCATTAATTCATGCCCTTACCATATTCTAAGTTAAAATGTGTGGCATTAAAACGTTTACAGCAATTTATTGCAGTCTAAGTGTAATTTTGCAATTGTGATATCACACACTTTGATACTGCAATAGCTATTTTTCATTTATTGTGCTGCCCTAGTTATTAATAACACTCAGATTTTTGCTCACTACTAGCAACATGATTGATAAACATGGAATCTGCTGATAAATTCTGTTTATCCTCAGATATATCTTATGATACAGAGAGCCTTAACTCCACTAGGGTACTGCTACCCTTATTTTGTCATGGAAAGCAGCTGTAAAATTGCACTTTTCAAAAATGATATTTTATTTAGCCAAAAAGTGATTTGGTACTGTATTATGGGAATATTTGGAGTTACTTCTTTTTCCTCACAACTCAGTGTTCATGTATGACTGGAGTCATGCTTAAGCTTTCTGGTCCCAGCATGTGCAGTTCTTATACCACTGGCCATGTAAATTTAGCCTTTGTTGAACATATTTTTTCAAGTGATCAGTTTCATCACAACTTGCTTATATTGCCAATATTGTTCTTGCTGCATATTTGTACTTTTTATTATGGTGGTATGATGGGAGCTTTGGACAAAAACAGCCAAAACCAATGTACTTCTGCTCTCTTACATGTGTGTTTTAATGAAGATGGTGCCTTGTCTTTACAATGTTTTTTTTTCTTCAAAATGGGCCCTGATCTGTGTTTGATTCTTTAAGTCTGAATGTATCACGTTGGTGGTTAAATTAAGTTGTTTTGAAACGTTAACTTGTAAAATCTGTTTACTCATGAGTTGAAGGTTGTATTTGTAGCTGTATAAATATATGTAAATAAAGCAAAGACGATACAGCTCAGCAGTGGTATCATCAATGACATTTTATTTACAAGGATAATTTCAGTGCAAAATATTCGCCGATAGTTTGAATATAAAAAAGTTTAAGCAAGTTTTCAAATTGAAGTTTGTGATTTTAAATATTTATGAATTGTATTTGTATGTATGTGTTCAAACTTTAGTTGTTGGTAGATTCAGATGGCCAGCCCAAAAACGGTGACAATGCAGTACATGGAGTCATTCTCCCATCTCACTGTACAGAATTCTGTTGGATGAAATATCCACCTTTGGTTAGCATTAGTTGCATTAAGTTGGAATTTACAGTCATTATGTGGTTGCCCTATCAGTCTCTAATAAAAGTTCAAGTTAAGGACCTATCATATCATATATTTAAACATTACCAAAAAAAAGTTTAGAAAAAAACGTGGAGAAAACACAAGGATGCTTTATTGTTATTATTATTGTTGTTTTACCATCTGTTGAGTTGTCCCAGAAGCAGCTGCAAGCTGAATGAAGTCCGGCTCCAGTTTTCTGCATGATGATGCAGTCAACTAACAAAAACACAAAATGGTGTTAAAGTCCGTTCAGAATGACAAAAAGCACCAATATTTTATTTCCCACGCATCAGTCCACTTACCGATGTACTTGAAAGGTTTTCTCAACTTGCTGAGCTGACTGAGGCACTGCTCCACAACACTGCTGTTCCACTGATTCACTCTGCTTTGCTGAAAGGCATTTTCTCCGATTGTTGTTTGTACTGCCTACACACGCATGCATGGAGCAATCAATACGGATAATGTCAAAAATATATATGTTTGTCACACTGCCTGAAAACAAACATACAAATCATGCTAACAGGTTAAAATATGACATTATCGTTCACAAGAGTTTGATGCGTTGCCTAGCAACCATAACTGCCCTTCTCAACCACATTTAGCTACCGTTAGTAGAAAGTTTGTAGCTAGCAGCAGAATAAATGAATAAATAAACGGGCTACTTAAAGCCTGACATGGCAAGTAAAGCTTAAAACATTTAAAAGGCCGTTTTTGTTTCCTTTTCCTCACCTCTTTTACGATTTTGCTCACTTCGGAAACAACGAAGGTAGCCTGACCCTGGAGAGAAACACGTTCATTCGTTAATGAACACAAATATTTGAAACTTCCCCAGGAACAGAGAACAGTGTGTTCATGTTTAATTATGTGTGATTTTAAAAAGAGGTGTACTTGCCTCGTCTTCGTTGTGGTAATCGGCCATGGTTTTTACCGCTAGTGTCAAGTGAACCAGTATCACGCTAAAAAAGTTTAAGTACTTCCGGTATGTGTACCGAAATAAAGGCATCCTAACGGTACACAGGCTACAAACCAAAAGTTTGCAAATTGAAATAAAAATATATTAAATTTGAAAACATAATTTTAATC
>JAVQJG010002811.1:0-21986 GCA_036024015.1 Craterocephalus amniculus | reverse complement strand
TGAGATGTGAAACTCAAGCTCAGTTTACCAAACGCAAGCAAGTGAAGCGAGCGGCCACGCCCTCTCGATGCATCTACCAATCAGTAGCTAATTTGGTGGAGGGACGGAGAGCGCAGAGTATTTTTTACATTTTTGAATTTTTTTCCTGCCATCGCGTTTGGGGGGGCAGTCACAGCATTTGGTGGGGCATTGCCCCTCCTTGCCCATGCCTATATCCGGGCCCGGATCCGACTAGCGTTTGCTAACAACACATTGGTAAAACCAAGGTGTTTTGTGGCAGATAATGCCTTATTTAGTGGGCGAGCACCGATTGCCTGATCGCTCCCTTTAAATGGATTTATGCTGATCGCGTGCTCACAAATATTTTCTGATGGAGTTTCGAGTTGCGCCATAACTGTCTGGGTGAGTAAATGATTATATAGCATGCTACAACATAGGTACAGGTTGAAAAATACTGAAGTTGTCCTTTAATTGAGAGTTTAAATGAAATGAAGAATACTTTATTGATCCCAGAGGGAAATTCAATATTGTAGTAGGTTTTTTTTTTTGTAACAATAATATTAATTAAGGGCTTCGTTCCTCAGTCTGATGGCTGCTGTAAGGAATGATTTTCTGTATCGCTCCATAAAAATGTTTTAAGATAAACATCTAAACATGCATTAACATGTATTAAGATTTTTAAACATGTATTAAGATATTTAACATGTATGAAGATAAACATCTTTGAAGGTGCGTTGTGGAAAGTCTAGTGTGAAACACAATTAAGTGTTTTAAATCATATTTAAAAAATGAAGGAAAATGTAACTGAATAAATGTAAAATGGTGTCTTTTACAGACTGGTTAATGTTCTGCTCACTCAACATTTGTACATTTTTTGAGCAGGGCTGCCCAAACTTTTAAATGACTGCTGTCAACAGACCAGGGTGTACGTTTCCACTTGCCCACTGACATTGACAGAAAAGTTATCGATTGGAGCACTAAATAACAAGAGACTTATAAACATCTTTATTTCATAAAGTATGGAGTTGGGCTAAAGATTGATTGAAAAAACCCATGCAGGGACAAAAAACTATGCCATCTCCACAAAAAAAGACATCAACCAGCAAGCGGCTCAAACTAAGAGCCTTGTGCCGCCTCCATAACAAATCGGAAGTCATTTTATATTCAGTATAATGTAAGACTGAACTGCCATTAAAATAATTCTATAAGTCAACTTTTTGAAAGCCAAAGGTAGATGATTTATTTCTTAACCTTGGGACATTAACAATGATTTATGTCAAACTGTTTCATTTTCACATCCTATTGTGTGTTATTGTTCAAGATTTACCTCATTCACAGTATCTGAGACATGAAAGAACAAGTTTAATTACATTTAATGATAATATGAAGCACAAGTCCTAAAATGTAACATATGATAACCTTCGGCATTTAGTATATGCGGTTAAGGCAGACAGTCACATATTCAGACACAAAGTGCTCTGTCATAAGCAAATTCATTGATTATTTTTTACCTACGCAATGTTAGGAACATTTTGCCTCAAGGTGATGGAGAAGTTCATATACAGTATGTGTTGATTTAAGACTGAAGAAACACATACATTAACTACTCATTATCAGGTATTACCAAAGAATTATTTGAAAAACCTCCAGTTCATAAATGCTCCAGAATCCTGAATACAAGCAAGAGATCTATTTATCTATTTTCTAACTTCTGTTTCAATTCTGCTGTATGATCCAGAATGGAATTTAAAATGATCCACTCATAAAATTATTGGACATCTGGCATGAACTTCCTTCTCCTTGCTTTCCATTTTGCTCCTGAAATGTCACCTCTACAGTAGGCTATAACACTTCTGGATTTGGTGTCTTAGGGGGCAATAGTTTAGTCAGCTAGTCAATATTCAAAAGTTTAGAAAGTTTAGTCAGCTGCTCCTGCATGTCAACAACTCTCCTGATAGCATAATTACTCATTATAAGGATGCTTTCAAAGTGCAAAAAACACAACAAATCCCAGAAATAGCTAAGTATCCAAATTAGAATAAAAATATTTATTCTAATGTTTTAAAAAGGCAAGTATTTAAAAATGTAATAATAAAAAAAGGTACGACGATATAGGATAATATTACAAAATTATAGCAATGGTCTTCAACTAGTACAGCATTGTAAATCTCTGTAGCAGCAGTGACCAGTTACCAGAGACCAATAATGCTGGGTCTCCTCCCATTATTTCTTCTCACTCTGCTATCTTAATCTTTACTGTGTCTATATAGACCATTATTACATTTCTCCATTTGGTTCTATTGGAGGCCTCTTTAACATCTAGCATCCTTGAACAGTTCTCCTCTCATTACCCAGTAAATGCTAAACCATAGATTAGTTTGAGCAGAAGATCCTATGCCATCTTTTAAATAGTTTTAAGAGTATTGAATTTATTTTGTTCATAAGTATACCTCTCCTGACACCAAAACTGCAATCTTGTCTGTTTTTTTCTTCCAAAGAATCTCAAGTTATAGATACCATAATACTTCAGCGTATCACTCAAGTCATCATTTTTGAAGAACTACCGCTCTAAACTTCTTAGAGATTTCTTAAAGTGGAGATATAGTGTTAACATTCTTCTCCATCCATCAGGCCTCCTTTTATAGTCTAATTCCAAAGGTATTTTTTCTGTGTGGTCTAGAAAGAAATCACTTTTAGTGTCATTGTTTAAATTATGAAAAAATTATGACTGTGATGGCCACAAGAGAAAATATTCTCTACCTTTTGTCCTCATGTAAGCGAGTTTCAGTCCTAAAGCTTCTATTTGCCCTTAAATGTCAGATAGCAGTGTATGGGTGTGGCTTTGAGGGTTTTTCTAAAACAAATATCAAATCATACAAGACAAATCTCCATTTTAGAAATCTTAATTATCTTATCTTGTTTGACTGATCAAAATCAACAAGTATTTCATTAACGTTAGCATTTACCTCATCATTTATAGTCTGCCATGGGATCCAGTCAGATAATCAGCATTCACTGCACTGTACCTGTTGAGAGAGAAGTGGTGCAAGAGATAGGCTGTCTCCGGCATCCTGCTGCTTCTTCCCACTGGGCAGAATTATCAAACAGGGACGCTTCACTGGAGTTCACCCCATCTCTGTCACCTAACTACTAGATTAGTGCTACATGGCCACACAGGGTGAAAGAAAGATGCCATTTACAGATGTACATGATAGCTATTGTCCTTTTTCTGGTTAAAAAACAAGAGAAAATATTAAAATCATTCATTTAAGTGTAAGAACTTAAAGAAAAAAAGGCAGGGCTAACTGTAGACTCAAACTTGAACGATATGATCTTGTAAACATACATAAAAGGCAGAGGGACTGGTTTGCAGTTGAGTCAGTCTTCTTTTCAGCCACACGTCACTGAAATGTTCCCAGCAGTGACATAACTGTATTCGATGATATAACTGATAAAAATGGTCATCAATCAGTAGTTAATATAAAAAGCTAAACAGGAGATTTAGCACCATATTAGTTCACGAGATGGAAAAAGGAGAGAAAGCACTCCACCATAACAAGACTGAGTAATAGATGAATGCAGCAACCTGTCATATCGTTGCTGTGTGGACTGTTTTAAAACCACTTGTACATCAGCATCACTATGAATATCTTCCATACTTGAAGGCATAAATTACCACAACTGAATGTAAAATAATAAAATAAAATAATTGTGGCGATTCGCTTTGGGTGACATAATTAGATCTGCAAAACCAAGACATGCTTGTTAAGCAGACTGCTGTGTAGAGATTTAATTTTCTCAGCGGAAAAAATATCCTTCCTTTACTTATACCTTTAGAATAATAGCGGCATAAATAGAGGATGGATATTATGAGCTGTAACTTAGAGAATAAGAAGTGTTTCTCTTTTCTAGACTTGATATAGATTATAATACAAAAATGTTGAGAAAGAGGTCCACTGATATGAATTTAATTAAATTATTTTAATTCCAAATAATAAACACTATGATAAGTTATTTGTGTTTTTAGTTCATTTCAGGGGGTTGGGAAAGAGAATGTCCTTTTTTTGTCATTATACAGATTGTGCAGTGAAACCGGAGATTAGAGATACAGATCTGTGTTGATAAATTACACCAGTGACCAAAGAGCATCAAAGTTTTCTTTAACTGTGAAGGATAAGTGATTGAGGGATGGAGAGTTACTACAAAACTTTGAGCTCATTTATCCTCTAGTTAGCTCCTTGGTCAACAGAATACACTGGCAAATCTCCGAACATATGAAAATCAATCTCTCTGTCTATAGTCACAAGGCCCATATTACTCATATCTGCATGTGACTGAGTATTTGTTTGGTTTTTCATCCAAACTTGCATGTCATCTCATCAGCCTATCCCTTCTTCAACACCTCACTGTCTGGTTTGCTCTCATAAGCCAAGGCTATACTAAGCCTGGCTTTCATGAAGCTGACAAATGTTAGAAGTCTCAAATTAAAGGGTCAGATCTGAGGATAATCATTGGTCAATTTGCAGTTAATCACTGTATGTGAAGACATCATTAGTGAGGTCTTTAGCCAAACAAACCTATCTGGCATGTCTGATATTCTCACAGTTGGTAGGGGTGGAGTTGGGTTGTGGGCAGCTACAACCAATGAGAAAAAAAAGAAGCATGCATCTTTGTACCCTGCATGTTTTAAGATATGAAGTGGACAGTGAAAATGCACTTCTTCAACAGCAGCAGTGAACAAAAGGGATCAAATCACCAGAAACTACTTGTATCATACAGTATGTCCCTTGTAATAGCTACATTATAAGCGTTTCATCTGCTCTTGCTGTCAGCTGACCTTTTATTCCAGACTGATGCACTGCTGCCATGCTCTGAATCAGTTGCTGGTCTCCTGTGAAGCAATAAATTTGATATCTACTTCCAGCTAAAGTTAATGTGGCGGATGAGTTCTTTACATATAAGAATCCCATCAGCCACATTAGTTTTAGTTGTAGGTGTATGAACCACATTCATTTTTAGGCTACCTTTGATGGGATGGGGGACAGTCATTACTGATGCTAATCTGGCCGGATGAGATGGGCATGTTAGTCAGAGCAAGAGCAAGTGGGAGAATTTACACAATGAAATTAAATACCTTTAAGAAAAAAATTGCTTATAGCTTATACCACCTACTTTCTTTCCCCACTACTGAACAGGCTAGAACAATGTTGCTGAATGACCTTTTTGAAACTGAACAGATTTTATCCAAACATTAAGAAAAGACTGTAATAAAAAAGACATTTCTTTCAGACAGACACTGTTCTGGTGTTAGCACCGCTGGCTCTGTTTTCCGGGGGACACACCATTGGCTCCCGGACTCAATGGTGTGCCCCCCATCTGCCTGAGAGCTTGTGGTGAACAGCTGGCATCCACCTTTTAACGTATCTCTGAGCTGTCTGAAGTGTTCTCATGCTTCAAAAGTGCTGCCATTCTGTCTTCTGTGGTCATGAAATCCTTCATGAGCTGGGTGATGAACCACCTGAAAGACATCATAGACCCCCTGCTTGACCCCTGTTTTCCTACCGGACAAACGGCTCAACAGATGACATAGTTAATGTGGGTCTGCACTACATCCTGCATCACCTCAACTCCCAAAGGACACAAGCAAACATCCTGTTGGTGAACTACAGCTCTGTATTCAACATAGTCATCCCTGAAATCCTCCATCGGAAGTACCCGCCACCACCACAAGTTGTTTGACTGACAGAACTCAGCAAGTGAGGCTGGCAAGAACCACATCAAGCACTCAGACTATCAGCACTGGCACTCCCCAGGGCTGTGTCCCATCCCCACAGCCCATCTACCTCTACACCAATGACTCCACCTCCAAAGACACTTCTCTGAAACTCCGGAAATATGCAGACGACACCACTGTAATCGTTTTAATCCAGGACAGTGACGAGAAGTGGAACAGTAGGTCTACTACTCAGAACCACCTGGAGCTGACGGTCAGTGACTTCTCTGTCGTGTAACAAGTTGCAAAACAAAAGACTAGCAAACTGTAGCCCTGTATCTTTTTGCAGTTTAGCCCTGCAGTGCACATTTTATGTCAGGGGTTGCATGAAATTAGCTGTACATCAATCCTTACAAATGCAACAGCATGTTCCTAGATTCCTCTCTGAACTCCACATTTAAAACATGATTAAAGCCTTGGACAGATGGTGACATTTTTTACCCAGCAGACATGAAGAGGATGTCACCAAGCATCACAAGCAATGTCAGTCCCAAAGTCTGCAAACACTGAGCTAAGACAGCTGAGGTTGGCCTGGTAACAAAATAGCACTTTGACCGTGAAAAACAGAATCTTTTCTTCTGTTTTCCAGATTTATATTCCCCTTTTCACAAATTTCAGACAACCATGCAATGCTCCAGAAAGTACACGCTGGCACACACTTAAACTTACAGTAGTAAGTAATTCAGACTTGTAATTTGCCATTAGGCAGGGATTTGTGTGAACACTACTGTGGTAAGAGGGAGTCGTCACAATCAATTCACCAAACGCATGGCATTGCCTCTCATTAGCTAGAGATGTCTACGCTTAATTTGAGAGGAGCCAAGGCCGTTTGCTCTAATAATGCAGATGTAACGTGACACTTGACAGCAGTGCTTAAGCCAAAGACGCAGCAAGAGAGATATTTAAAAGGGGCCAATTAAAATAAAATCCACATACTGTATATATGTTACAGTACTGTATTTAATACACATCTACTCCAGATCCCAACCTGTGTGCAAACTGTAAAAAAAACTCAGAATACAATGAGAAATGGGAAAGATATTGAAAATATAACTGAACAATTCTGCACAGAACCAGGCTATTTTTCAAGGCGTTGTATAGTACAGCCCACATGGAGAGACATAGCCAGGAGGCATGTCATCATCAGCACAACCTATGGTTGTTACATGTCTTACAAATGGAAGCGGCATCCACGACTGGCAGAAATTTCATGAAGATGTACACTGGTTGCTGTGGTTGAATGCCTTCAGGAAAAATTTAATGGAAAAAGTAAATAAACAATTCAATGAAACCACCAACCTGAAGATTCTGATATAACTTGGAAACTTTGACTCAAAAAAAGGAGGAAAGGGGAACATGAGTAGAGCGAAAAGCAACTAGGAAGGTGTGGGGGAATAAGAAAGAAAGTAGGAGATGGAGAGAAGAGGATGGAAAAGTAATGGCAGTGGTGAGATTGGAGAATAGCCAGAGCTCAAGGCTTGAGATGACAGGTAATCACTCACACACAATGTGCTTTGACAGCACAAGAAATGTGTCAGAAAAGATCCCCCACGCAGAAAACTACTAAAGTGACGCATACACAGAGGCGTTCCAACACACAATAACACAAGGCAATCCTGATCTGTTGTAAATCAGAGACAGGCATCATCAAGCAAGAGGAAACAACTTCCCCCTCTGAAATGACCTGTTTATACTCAGAAGATCCTATGGGATTAAAGCTTCTGACTTTACACAATATTTTTGGATTATTGCTGGTTCTATGTTCAGTATTGATGAGTAATGTACAAACTCAAGCATATTAAAATGCTTGAGGCAAGATTGAACAGCTGGGTATCTATAGACGGGGCTTTCACTTTCTGATTATCGTCTGAACATAAATACGTGTTGCCCTTGCAAAGTACAGGGGCAACAAATCCAGAGTGTACACGGTGCCGTCGGCAGAGAGGCAGATGTTCCATCCACAAGATGAATCTACTCCACAAATAAATCTGACTCTGGTATAGTTCTCTCAGGAGGATTAGATTTGTTAGGGCACACCTGCGCACATGCACATAGAGGCACATGATCTACAGTACATACAGTATTTCAATAAAACATGAGACTGAATGTCCAAAGATCTGCGCTGGACAGCAATAAACATCACATACAATGCATGTAGATGCATTGTTGCTAGAAAGCATTATATAAGTGAAACTATCTTCCTAATCCAGGGGCAGCTGGAGTCCACCACCCTTCACCTTACTGAAAAGAAGGATTAGGAAAGGAATGGACAGAATGGATTATTCTATATAATCTAATATTAAATCAGTGGTGATGATAATGTGTCATTTAATCCTCCCTTGGTGTCCAGGAGCACTTAGAGCCGGCAATGACGCCTGATGTCACGCTCAGACATTTTGCTCTGGAACAGAGCCAGACCCAGACAATAAAAGATCTGCATCTAAGAATGTATTCTGGTTGCACTGATACAAGATTAAGTTTGGGATGGAGTTCAGCCTGAAAAAGGTTAAGAACCCAAGAATAAGTGATTTGCTTTTGACTGAGTACATTTGTAAGTGCCACCATGTAACATGTATTCCTGGAAAAGTGTAAACACAACATGGTTGATAGATTGTTTTAATAATATAGGCTGAACAAAACAGTTCACATGCTGGGTTTGTTGCAGCAGGCAGATACTTCTGGCCAGGGGGGAAAGTAGTTTTAAATTGTTGCCAGTAGGGCTGGGCGATATGAAACAAATTTCAGATCAATATTTTTTCCCTGAATTTATTTAGTCACGTAGCCAAAGTGATAGTTCTGATTTCCAGCCTTGAGAACTAGATTTTTAGCAGCATATGTGCATAAAACAGTTAAAGGAAACCAAATGAATGAAAAATGATTATCAATGAACATAGCATGACACTGTTGTACAAAATGCAAACAGCAAAGACACTTCTAACTCAAAGCAACCTGGGTGTAAACAATACTCACTCAGTCTATATTGTATATGAAAAAGTCTGGATATATTTAAACATCTCAATATCTTGCCCAGCCATACTGTTACCAAAACATTTAGCTCTCTTTCACTTTACTCATTTTAAAATAGCAAAGTCAAACATTTCCATATTTTCCTGTAGGCTACCAGTTGGTCTATGGAGGATGCAAGAATCATAAACACTTGAAAATATGTGTTTATTTCTTTTCAATAAAACACTGATAAACATCCAGAGCACAAGTCTCTGAGAACAGATCATGAGGTCACAAGCAAAAACTCAAATGAACGACCCCCATCACAAAACATCACCTAAAAGATTTTCTTTTGAACAAAAAGTTATTTTTCTCTACGTTACAACTTTGACCAAAAAAATGAGACTGTTTTGTACTGTTTCTCTCCATCTTTATTAATAAAATCTGTAGATGAAAACATATAAAAATCTAAATCATGTTGAAAGTGTTTCAGCCAACCACAGAATGTGTGGAATATCGTTGGGGTAATTTTATTGTTCATTCTATTTGGGTGCAAGCGGTGTATCTTGACGTTTGTGGGAGAGTTGAGAAAACGTCCCAGTGCATTAAATCAAAAACATCCCCATGGCAACTGCTGTTTCAGAAGAAGACGCTCATGCACAGTGAAATCTTTGGTTGTTAGCTGTAGTTTGGTGTACATCTGTGGAAGTAATATAACCCATTACTAATTCAATGAAATGTAATCCAATCATAAATGTTCAGAGGGTGGATCAGATAGTGGATAGAGCAGAAAGTAAGTCCCAATAGCAGTGCTACATGATTAAGTGTAACATGTGCTGTAGTGTAAAAGTACATGGTCAACATATGACTAGAGATACTGTAGTAAACCAACAAATACATATATTTACCTATCAGATAAAATCCCTAAATCCATAATACACTTTCCTGACCATTGCAAAAAGTAGCAAAAAAGATGAGCAGGAGTGAAACAAAGAAGTAGAAGAGGATGAAAAAGAAGAATAAAATGTAAAGATAAGAAGGAGTAAGTGAAAGTCTATCGAGAACAGTACAGTGTGTCAAGAGTTGACATCGTCATGAATTTTAACTGTGTAAGATTTTGCTTTAAACACTCAGCCAAAACCCAACAGTAATCGTAGCAATGTATAACCTTTGGTTAAAATTTGGCAAATGTAATACATTTATTTGCAATTTTCTGGAGGACTGAGTTCATGTTACACAACAGGAAAAGTTAGGTATTAAAAAAAGAAAGAAATATTCAAACAGTAATCATGTCATTTCAACTGTCTACCAATGTAGCTCCAATGTAGCTTCATTTCATCTTCACAATTCACCCTTAATGCCTAACCCAAATCATTTGCAGGTTGGACCGCAGCAGAAAACTACAGAATTGCTTTTGGGAGGGAAGTGAAAGCTCAATGAATGCTGAAAATATTGTGCAGGACATCTGAAATCAGTAATCTCTTGCTCGAAGCAGCTATCTGAATCAAAAGGAACTGCCAAGAAAACAATGTCTGAAAATGTTGACACGCTGACAAATAATGAAAGCTGCATTTCAGTAGGGAACGGAGATAACAGTCATTTTAAAACAAACTGGAAGGCATCATCATAAACAAAACTTTAAATCCCACTTACTATTTCACATCTACACACCCACAAGCAAACTATTTGCTCACCACAACAGATCTACATTTCTCTTGTCTTGCTGTTACTGTTTTCATGGGGCTTGGAAAATTTCATTCAACTTTCTACCAACAAGTAAATCAGCAAGAATGTGCACAATAAGTGGTGGTGAAACTGAGGTAATGATGCCACAGGGGGGCTTTTCATTCACTTGCATTGTTCCCTGTGGATGAAGTGAATCAGCTGCTGCCTTAATGTTTCAATCAATGACAGGACAACAGCAGCAGAAAGTTGTGTAATGACCAGCAAGTTCAGAGGATAATTGGTGTGACTTTCAAAAAGCTCAGGTAATTGTTACTATAAGACATATCCCCTAGATAATTTTCAAATAAATCCCTATGAAGAAGAGTAACTTAAGTTCCTAAACTTTAATAGCTTTGCTCATTGTGTGAAAAAACTGCAGATTCCTGCTGCTAAAGTGTCATTCCCACTATAGACTACAGAGAAGAAGGGAATTTTCTCTGAATCTCAATGCGTTTAAAGGAAAACATACAGTATTAAACAAGAAAGTCCCAGCTAAAGGAAATCACACAAATAATGCAAAGAAAGAAAAGTGGAAACAGGAAAGCAGGTTTTCCTAATTTAGTTAATGTTGTCTAAAAAGCGGACAGGATTCTCTTTTGCTCTGACCTTGGGTCTGATGCTGATGGACAATACAATAGACAAGGGAGAAAAGGCAAATAGGAACAAGCAAAAAAAGAGAATGGGAATACAATGCAGTCCATTGGAGCAGGAGGATGGAGAGAGATACTGGAAAGCAAGAGCTGATGGGAAAAGAAACCATCAAAAGGCAAGAAGAGGCAGAACTTGAGGCTATGGATGATGAATGACAGAAAAAAGAAAATCAAACAAAAAAGTTGGCAGCAAGGACAAGATGAAACATTAGTTTGGTTTCATCAATATCGGATATGAATTTCAATTTGTTACTGACTCTTTTTTAAATGCTCAGTTTTGTGAATAAAAAAACAATAGAGAAGGGACCACCAGAAACTACAGCAACCACACAAAACTGTTCATTTCAGGAGAGGAAATTAATTACTAACAGAAATGAACAGAAGTAAAATGTCACTTTGTCTGAAAAAGTTTCTTTATAAACCTTCTACACTCACCCTTTTAGACATTTTCATGTTCCTTTAGTTCCTTTATTTTTCCGAATTTGTGATCTTTTTGACAAGATTCCACGCTACCCTGACAATGTGTTCAACTATCTCTAAAACTACTGCCACTCTAAACTAGAAGTCCATCCTCCTTTCAGCATCAACAGCCCTCTCCCTCGTTCTCCATCTTGCTTGGGAGGACCCCCTTCATGATAAACGAGCCGTAAGAAAGAAAATGTGTTGTGTGGAGGAGGGGAAACTATTATACGGGGAGAGAATTAGGTCGTGGTTGAAGAAGAGCGTGATGAGGGAATGGCAGAAAAGAGACAGAAGCTACTTTCACAGATGAAAGTGGTAGCTGGTCACTGGCCTGTGAAAAACAGAGGAATTGCTGTGGTTTGCTGGAGCTCTACCAGCTTGGATTTGTATGGATAAACTCAACCCTCTTGAATTGGTTTTGGTTTAATAGGTTGTCTGTTGGTCTAAATTTCTTTGTAGATTTGTGTATTGTGGGTGAAACTAAAGTAATCATGAGGTAAATTACTTTCCAAAGAATGAAATTGGTTATTTTGAGCATGTTTTTGCTGACTGTAAACTCACCAACAGACCTTTTACCATCCTGGTGTTACATATAAAACTTGGCCATGAACACTAGGTGGAATTTTTGAATCAACATGGCACCCGTTAAGAGTTCATTTGTAGCATCATTTCAGCAGCTGATACAAAAACAAAAAAATGAGTTCAATGACACTATGGAAGCCGCAGCAGACCAAACCATCCGGGGACGGTTTGGCAGAATAGGGGCTGTAAGCGCTACACTAACCACGTCCTCCTCTGGCTCACAGAAGAATGTTAACAGATGAAATGCAGAATTTCTTCTTCTACGCTTTTATTAGTGGCAGAATAGGAGCTGTAAGCGCTCTGGTCTGTCACGAATTCCACAGTGTCGTGGAACTCATCAAGGAAATGCCATGCGCTACTGTTAAAGCCATAAAA
This sequence comes from Craterocephalus amniculus, assembly GCA_036024015.1. Lineage (NCBI taxonomy): Eukaryota > Metazoa > Chordata > Actinopteri > Atheriniformes > Atherinidae > Craterocephalus > Craterocephalus amniculus. Next base: position 9,473 of record JAVQJG010002811.1, on the reverse strand, counting down.
ATATACTAAATGATGTTGTTTTGAGTAAATTGGGGACGCTACCCACTCAGGACACTTGGATTACATTGGACGAGCTGTATGGAGGAATATTGACAAGTTTTTGTGGACTTTTATGGACCTTTTTGCTTGGGTGCCGTAACGGAATTGATGGAGAATGAAAACCTTCCCACATCTCCGGCTGCATGATGAATATCAAAAAGTGTTCCACAGTGTTAAGCAGCATGAGAGTGAGTAGAAAATGAAGGCACATCATTCTGAGGGTGAAGTATTCCTTTAAATACAAAATTTATACAAAATGATTAATGATTAACTGGAAATTGATTGTTAATATTCCCAATTAACTATTAGTGTGCAATAATTATTACTATCTAGCGGTGTGCTAACTGAATGCAAAAAACCGAGCGGTGCTCTGTGGAGCCATTTAGAGCATTATTACCATGACCAAATCAGCAGGGAGTCATGAATGTGAAAACTTCAACATCTTGCACACAAGTTGGAGTGTCCCGTCAGGTGATGAGGCTGTTTTACATAGCAAGTGACAGTAAATATGCCAACCAAACAGGAGGAGTACTGCTAGATGATTCTGCCCCGTGCGACAACATTGTCGCAGAGCTGCTCAACCACTACCTCTGATTGTGAGATTGTGCATGCACATTTGAGTGTTTGTGATATGCACCCACATACACACGTAATTCAATCTATATCCCTCTGACACGGCTGGTTTTTGATTCTGACTGTTAGTTTTTCTTTTTTTGTCATCCCCAACCCTCTCTGTATGAGCAGCACAGCCAAGGGTGCACACTTGGTAGCTGTCACCTGGTTTCATACATTTCAGTTAAACGCACTCACCAATCAGTGCAGGGGGTGAAGTGCTGTCTGATTCTCCATTGTTTGGGCAAACCATGCTGCAGGATATTACCATTTTTAAATAGGGAGTTCCTGCTCTGCTTCTTAGACCACATGACTTGTGTCTCAAGGTGTTCTGAATTTATATTAATTAAAGGGAAATTAAGTGTTGGTAAATGGCTGTATAATACTTTAAACTGATGACTGAATAATGTGAAAGCTTTAAAAAAAAAAGTAGTCTTTTGGCCTATTAGTTTTTTTTTGTATATTAATTTTCTTTTCTCTGATGATTGAGCCTGGATGGAGGGGCTTAGAGAATATAAGAGAGCAATCCTTTCTGGAAGGTCAGTTCTGGAGATGTCACAGACGAGGAATTGTCTATGATATATGCCAACATAACACTGATGTAGAGCATGGCTTTGCATGGATGGTGAGCGAATAAAAAAAAGTCACAAGTGTTTGTGGAACTCTGAAGGAAACCCCAAAAAACCTCACTGTTGTTGTTTTTTCAAATTCTATACATCACAACTATTTTGACAGTCTGAGTGATGCAGAAGTCTTAGAAAACGTGTGTTATATGATACATTTGGGTCATTGTAGTTGAAAAGATACATGTAAAAATAGAAAAGAACAATTCTTCTTTTTCAAGCATTGAACAATCCATTTATCCATATTTATTCTCCTCTTCTTGCCTTAGATATTACAAGACTGGATATAGAAGGACAGAGGTCCAAAAACAGAGCAATCACTGAATGAGTTGCTGCAAAATCAAAAACACAAAATTTCTAAAGTAAAATAATCTTTTTTATTATAATGGCCTTATCTAAAGTTTAACAATAAAAGATTTGGCCACCAGTGTATTGGTTGCAAATCATCATCTACCTTAAATACCTCTTCAACCTTAATATGTATACTCTGTCTCTCCAAGCATTCCCCTACAAAAATAACACCAAAAGGACATTCAGCACATTAAATAGCATTCCTAAAAATTTAAGTATTAGTCTGTGATGAGTTAGGAGGGTGAGGGAAGCTGTAAGAGACATGATCAACACTGTGTTGCTACATCTTGGGGTGTAGATTGTCTCTTTTGTGCTTGTTTTATGCTTTAAGAGTTCTCCACCATTTCTCACATTAGCGGACTTGCAATGGATCATGTCAAGTCATGACTGCCGTAGGCAGATGCTTCTTGAGACTATTAATATCAATGCAGTCAAGTGCATCGGAATAATTTAGAAGCTTTCGTTAATTTTTTTCATGGATTATGCTTGGCAAATTGTTATGTATCTCATCTAGTCTGGAAAAATATTTGAGTGTGGTACAGTTGTAGTAACTAATATAAAGAAGGAAAGGCTTTTCTTTGTGAAAGTTTAATTAAGAGAATTAAACATCTTTGAACCGATTTGCTGTTTATAATATCAAGCAAAATTAACTGTAGCCTAGCCAACATTTTTAGGCTCATCCTGATTTTTAAGTGCAACTTGCAGGTTACAAGCATGATAAACGATTTGCATAAAGCATTTTTCATAAATAGTGTCTATCCTATGTTTGTATAGAAAAATAAAGAAATTGGTAATTCACCATTAAAAATGGCAAAAAAGCTGTAAAAACATGATTTGCTGGAGGTGAAGTAGCAGAAGGTAAACATACATGGCTATTCTACTTGAACAGCATGGAGGCGAGTTGAAGAAAATAGGATCATTTTCAGAACTGAAGGTTCTGATTCCTACAGATCCGAATTTCAAACTACCAACACGGTGTCCCCCATCCAGAAACGGAGACCTTTAATGGCAACAATGGTTTGATATTAACCGCCACAAACACAGAGTGCCTCCTTATATGAAATCATACAGCCTGCTGCTTCCTGATGTTTCCCATCATCCAAAGTTTATGTGAAGACTAAGATTTCTACATATTTCAGAAGCCATAGGTCTCTGACTGCTCAGTTATCTTTAGATTTCTGACATTGTGGATGAGATGAAAGACTCAGACTAGCAACGCCAGCAGGGTTCATGAAGGGAAAAATTGTTCATACTGTTAAGATGAACAGACTATTTTTATGAGGTTTAAACAATTATTTAGAAGTTAAAGCCAAAACAGGTCAGTCATTTCTGTTTCTCTGAGGAACACACTGTTTATACCATGATGAGGGAAAATTCTAATGCCAACTGGTCACATTATTTTTGTACAAATGTACACTTATTTTAAGTTCAATCACTGTAGTATCACTCCATTGCAGGTGTCACCATAGCAACATAGCAATCAGTCAGATTTATGAGAGACATCAGTATTAGTATTTCTGCACCAACCACTATCTTTAAGATGTTGGATAGAAATCTAAATTGGCTCAAACACAATACAAGTAAAAGCCAGCAGAACATGTTCTATTACTCCATTTCTATTTGAGCAATTAAGACCAAGACCTCTGGTTCCTCTGGGCAGCCAGGCGGACTTCGGGGCATGCCTCCTAGGTTGTCACTCACACAGACACCTGACCAGTCTACCGGCTCACAATGGCCTGAAGGAAAGTAAGGGATCATTTCTTTTTCTCAGTCTTATAGCTAAAATAGCATGGCATACCAGAGGTAGCAGCTCAGAGTAAATTTACACATGGCATTTACTCACAGAGTGCACTCTGTGGCCTTTGGATAAAGCTCATTCACAGACTTTGTGGCCGTTTTTCTTTGGTACAGGAATTTATTTATCAATACACAACAATAGAATATTTTCATGCTTAACTGCGTGTATTTGTGTGAAGGAAAACTATTCGGGAAAACTATTTTGCATATCAAGGAGAGTAGAGTAGAGTCTTCATTGTTGAATGTTGACCCTGATATGTTAAACGGAATTGAATTATACATAAAAACCCTGTCTTACTGCTAAAAACAGCAAAATCAGTTATTTTCAACAACCGTGACAACAATAGTTGTTTGACATTTTGGTCAGACATTCTCGAAAGTTAACTTTTTTTCATGTTAGATATTGGTGAACAAATGAACTTATCTTCAGTTCAAATTAGGTCATCTCCTCCCACAGCAACACACTTCTTATGAAGGCCACCTCTGCTTTGCAAACTCTACACTGTAACAGCCTCCCTCCAGAGGACAATGACAACCCATGACATCACAAAAACTGCTTAGGATCATCTCAGTGGATGTGTCAGAAGGGTCCAACATCTCAACATCTGCAGAATCCATTAAAATATGTTGGAAGTATGCAGGCATTTTCCTGAAACCTGCCAGACCCAAAGGATTTTCTTCTAACAAGGATTGTACAACAGAGTGCCACAAATCTGGAGAAACGGTTACAATAACTGGAAAAGATAAGATACTCTGGAGAAATCATGTTTGAATAATGTTGGCTGGTGTAAAATGCATTTTTCTCTCACATTTCAGGCCGTGCTGAGTAGGAGTTGATGCAGTGCTTATGTCACAATTTGCATGTACAATGAATAAAACATGGCTGGGGTTGATTCCTCACACAAGGACCTCTCAGATTGGAGAGAATTGTTGTCCTTTCCATTTTTAAATTGGATTTTGTGTAGAAAGTCCATTTCCTTCTGTGATGTACATTTTCACCACCATTTCTCTTCTAAAGAGTCTAAAGAGTAAAAAGGTTGTATAACAAAAGTTTAGGCTACATGACATGACGGGTTACTTCAAACCTGAGACTCAAAAACAACCACAACAAAGCGTCAGTATGAAGACCTTCAATGTTTACAATCAAATTTGATCTACTCCCTACACGCCATGTGCCATATATACAATCCAATATACAGCTCACAATACCTCTTATTGATTTTTGACGCTTTCTATCATCAGCTCTTTGCTGTGGAAAAAGTGAAGGAGAGGGGGGCTAGTACATAGACACTGTGGAGTCCTTACTTTTAAATCAAAACTGCAGAAAATGAGTATTGCCATTAAAAGCGGTTCCTATGAGATGAGAGAATATTTGAGTAAGAAACAGAGATGAATATGATGAGTCTTGGCCTGTTGTAAGAACAGAGAAGAGCAGATGTGGTGACTGGAACAAAAGCGGGTTTTTCTGCACAGGTCTCGGTGCATATAAACCACAAAGACAAAGAGAGCAACTACAAACATGTTCAGCGATCTTTAAGGAAGATAAAGTTCGACAGGAAAGTAATCACAGTGACGCTTAAGCTTATCATATTAAGGATTCAACAAAGGAAGTCAGCCTTGGTCCCTTGATCCAGAGTAAATGATAAGAGGATGTTGTCTCTGCAATGACTAAGCATCTCTAATTATTGTTGGCAAAGCTCAAATCCCCACAAACAAACTGAGCCTCACTTATCACATCTAACACTGATGACAATCAGTTTGGTGTAAAAAGAATAATTTGAGTTCATCATCAATATTAACTTTTGGGAAGACTGGGACACTGAAGCTGTTGTTTACCAAAGAATTGTTATATAATTAATATGCAAACTTGGTTTGAGATTATTTCCAATCAAACTAAGGGAAGAATGTAAGAGTTCCTTGAAGTGGAGCATCCTCTTTTTAGAGGCTTAGATGTAATGTTATTATTCACCCACAAGACATTTCACAGCTACAGTAGACAGACTGACTCTTCATTATCCCTTCATTAGCTTCGGGAGCAGTAAGGTAGATTCTGAGAGATGTATTTTTTTCTGCATCCACTGCTGTGACCCCACAATATGCAAAGAAGCTTTCAGTGGCAAAAAAACAGGCCATTTATTGGCCTATTTGTCAATTTGCAATTGACAAAACAAATCCAGAGACATGGAAGGAGGATTGCAGAAAAGTTGTGACATAGAGTGAGACCTTGAGAGTAAATGTTCTTTTTGCTACTTTTCATCCCGGATGAAGAATATTAAGCACACACTCAAAGACAAGATCACTGAAAATTTATGCTTAATACTGCTGTGCATAAAAAGGATGCTGCATGTTGTAAATCCGTTGTAGCCTATAATATTAGTAATTCCTTACAGTGTGGGCATTCCAATGGTACTAGATCATGCATGTGTTTTATTTGATTGTGACTTAAGACTGAATCAGATGAATGAATCCTTAAGTATAACAACATACATTGTTCAGATTATGACCAATTAGATGAGTCAGTTTGATCAACAACATACTGCAGAACCAACCCTTTAAAGTTTAAAGTAATTGGGACGGTCACATCAATAGGTGTCTTCTTTATGAGTTTTCTTCTTTTCAGATGCTGTCAAGGTTGATAAATGGCATGTGCTCTACTCTTCACCAGTCTGCAGTCTGTACATCTTTCTGGGTAGACTGGGAGATCACCTTGCCTGTGACAGATTAAGTACGTTGTTAGTGTTGCATGACACACAGGATTCCACCTTTCTCACTTGTAATTGCCTTTCTGCTTTTATTGCTGAATTTGAGCAAGGCTATAATATTAACCGTACAATATTCAGTAAAGGGTCAAATCAGCTGATTGATTTGCGTTTCACTTACTGTTCAAATTCTGCCCCATAAAAAATATATATATTCTGTTGTACAGCTCAAATAAAGCTGTCAGTTTCAGATTTCTCCAGACAGAACTGTATATACTGTACACAATCCCACCACATACACACAAAGCATAATTTCTCATTTATTGCAACCACTGTAAATGCATCAAAAACACCATGGCACCCGTGTTTTATTTTTTCATTTTAAAAGCATTTAATCAAATTCTTTGAACATTTCCTGCTGGAACAAAAACCAAATGTATAAATAAAGCATTATTGTTCTTCAAATGAACATATGTAGAGTAGAGCTGATAAATACAGTCCACAGCAAACATAACAATCACATAAAATTGAAATTGAAAATGTTTACATGTGCCCTGAAAAAGTTATTCAGATCATGATGTGTGTATAAATGCACATTTGAATAGAATAGTTTTTTTTTACATGCGCTGAATAGCACCACTGTCTGTTTTTTCGTCATGGCATTGTCATTTGTAAGATTGTAAGTTGCTTTTATGCAAGGACAATCAGAAATGCATATTAAGCCACAATCAGCTTGATGTCACAGCAGCTGCAGAAACTGCAGAGACCAACAGCAAAGGGCATTCAACAAGACAGAGGCCCTCATAAGAGTTCAGCATAGCAGAGACAATGGCCAAATGCCAAAACTCTTCAGTCAGTTTAGTTAGTCTACTGTAGCTTACAGGCTACTGTACAGGCTACACACAATGTATGTCTGTTTACATACATTGCATGTTTGCAATGATGCATCATTACATGATGCATTTTTATTCTGATCAGCCTTTAAATCCAGATACTGACTGTCCATGTAAACATCACTAATGACACCACCTTTTTACTAATTGGCAGGCATTTATTAGATACAAGTGGATTTTGTCCAAATTCCTTTGCAATACAATAAAATGTAATAATGAAGTTTGTGTCTTTCATACTGTAAAAAAGGCCTAGCATAGAATTGTGTCCACTGGAAGAGCACAATCTAATATGATGTTACAGTTAATTTTTTCACAGCCACCCCTACTATAATAGGACATTCTATAATACAGGGTCTCACTTTACAGCAAGTGGTAAAGTATGAAAATAAAAATTGACTTGCCACAGTTGATATAGTTACAGCAATAATTTGAACTTTATCTATACAGTTCATGTGAAGTGCATGGCTCAGAAGCTTTGAAATATACAAGAGTAAAATGTCCTGCTCCACCCCATACCGCAGATTTGTATCTTATTTTGACTTGTATTTTTAGAGGGAGGCAACTTAGCAAGACCTCTGCTGTGGCTTTTTACTTGTAAGTAGACCATCCAACTTTATGGTTGTGTGTAGATACTTGACTTTTGCAGAATTTAAATGGTTATCCCATCAGCCTTAAACACAATCTGAAATAATTCTGCAAGAGATGTTGAGCAAATATAGCGTGAAAAATGCTACTTATCAGCTGAACTGACAAAGAGAGTTTTTCATTTCTCTCTAACTACCACTTTTATTTAACATAGCCTGACAGGACGACCTCCCACTGCATTTACTCTGGTTAGGACGCACTCTGGAAGCACATAAAAAATTTAAAATGAGGTACTGTTAGTTATGAAGAAAGAGCCAAGAGCTGCTGCAGTTTAGTTTCTCCAAGAGTACAAAATTAAGAAGAGACGCATTTTTGCGTGTTAAGTGCTTTCAGCCTAAGGGTCTGATTTGAGACCCTTCTTTGAGGGACGTCCTTGCCTTACTTGTGTCGCATGAACGTAAGCTCAAAGACATTTAATGTGTGAAATAAAACATGAATCCTTTTTGATCTGTCTCTGTGTTGTCTTCTGGCAGAGATTGATCCATTCTTAAACAGCCGGTTAAGCTTCTGTCTCTGATGACCTGTGTGCTTTACATCCTTTGTACATACAGTGTAAGCCTTGGAGGCAAACTCGTGAGCAGAATACAAATAGATGATTCAATAACAGAGCCCCCCTCGAGTGCATTAAGTAGATGCAAGTTGTAGTTTTGCCTCAGTAATGCAAAGACAGACAAAATTAGATAAAAGCTCTAATGTCAAACTTCAGTCTGTGTTCTATGCCACTGTATTTCATTATAACCAGATACAGATGCAAGCTCAACCTTATCAGGGTCAAAAGGTGAAGGACCAAAATGGGAGGTACAACAATAGGAGGAGAAAATGAAATGAAAGAGTGCCTGAGAGTAAGATGACAAGGAAAACTGAAGGACACTATGAGGCAGACAGATGGATAATTAGCTTCTCAGTCCTAGTAAAATGCCAAACTCCAAACCTCAGATCGAAAATGCTGTTAGGCAGGAAGAGAAGAAGGTGAGTACAACAAGCAGGGAATGAGGGAACCTGCAGAAAATAATGAGTACCTCAAAAAACAGAAAAAAAACAGACACTGACAACAACCACAACATTCAGGATATAAAGGTGGGTTTATACTTGTGCGTTGTCTGCGTCGCGGGGGTTACGGCATAACCGCCGTAGCCTCTACATAGGTCCGCAGAGGCTCAACGAGCAGCTCTTCCAGACCTGACTGCAGCCAGCTACAGAGACGCAGACGCGGAAGTTTTCCCCTTTGATTGGTCAGATTGTGATACTAGTTTCCGGATATCTGACTGCCTTTTAAACCGCGGATAAAAGTGAAATAAAACTGCACTTTTCCAGATCTGACAACAGTTTACATCACTGATCCTGCAGCTGCGTTGGTGATTTGTGGCACAAAATCCGCGGAGACGCCAGTAATGACTCATGGAAAATTATCGGACTTTGCAGCTAATCTAACAGCTGCTCTTAAAAAGTGACCATTGCATGTAATCAATAGATTGTAAATTTGTATGTTGAAGCACTGAAAAAACTCCGCGTGGCGGAGTTTATTGACCGGTACCAGCTTGAAGCTGCCTGTAGAGCCGGAAAAAACAACGCAACCCGGCGCGTGTCCCTACACAGGAGTATAAACACACAGAGGGTCTGCGTAGCCTCTGCGGGTCCAGCCGCACGGAGGCTACGCTTAGTTTAAACCAGCCTTAAGGCTGGTTTATACTCGCGGGTCGTCTGCGTCGCGGGGGTTACGCTGTAACCGCCGTAGCCTCTGCGTAGGTCCACAGAGGCTCGACGCGCACCTCTTCCAGACCTGACTGCAGCCGGCTACGGAGACGCAGAGACGC
>JAVQJG010002802.1:0-11015 GCA_036024015.1 Craterocephalus amniculus | reverse complement strand
TCAGTTTTGCCAATGAAAATACGCCCAGAAAATAAAGATTGTTCACGAGTCCCAAGCCACGAGTCCGAGTCGAGTCTGAAGTCTTTTAGGCACGAGTCCAAGTCAAGTCTGAAGTCAATCTAGGTGCGACTTAAGTGCGACTCGAGTCCGAATCGCAAACTCGAGTCCCCATCTCTGATTCTGAGGCAACATGAATCAACCAGATTTTTTTTCCTTTTTTTTCTTTTTCTCAAGGCTTTGCTTCCCAGAAGTCTTTGCAGCTGGTGTTGTACCTGCATGGCACCGGCAGGCCCTCAGACCTCCGGCTCACCTTTCTGTTTGCCGGCTGCTTGTTTGAACAAGAGCCAGCGGACAGCGCCTCCCTGTTTACTCCACTCAATATTTAATGGAGAACGAACACTTGCAGAATGAGGGATCGCCCTAATATTGCTGTTAAAATTAAGCAATAATTAAAATTTGTTAGTTTAAAAGCCATCACAGTCTATAAAAGTTTGATTACTGGAAAATTAGGTACATTAAGTTTTTATGGCTTGGCCTGCGCGAACTCTTGGGAACAATTTTTATGCACTTGTCACGGGCATATGCTGCCGAATTGTGAGTGTGTGTGTTTGTGGGTTGAGTGTGTGAGGGATGCATGTTGCCTCCGTGGAAATCTGACACACTTACATGTGAAAATCCGCTCCTGTGGTCTTACCCATGATTTGTTAAAAACGCAACGGAGGAGCACTTGGGACAAAATGCCAATTATAAATCTGCGGCCACGTCTTGGAGTAGAGAGGTCAGAGGTCATGTTCCGGTCGTCTCATTTGGCCAGTGATATCACATCAGCTCTAATTCTGAAACTGCGTATTGTTGGTCCCTCTTACACCCCGCTCCTTGGCGCAGGGTGCAGCGGGGTCCCATCGGCTCCTATTACTAACAATAATGTTGGTCAGCAGTCGACAGCTCGTCCCAGAGTTGGAAGCCACTTGTCACGTCACAGCAATGTGACCTTGACTCGCGGAATAAATCTCCAGCAGTAGTTCATTTTCTCACCGCACCGTCTACCTCATCTGGCTAGTGCAGTTTCAACAGTCCCTCCAGCTTCTGAAGTTTTTCTTTCCCTAAGAATGATCTCACCCACCGCCGAAGCCCAAGTGACATTACTCAACCAGACAAGAGCAGAGACTGTTCACAGTTCACCTTCGTATTCATTTCACATCCTGCAGCACAAAACCAGGCAGTTACACAGTGACACAATTGTGTGGCTAACTGTTGACAGTGGTTGGACATTATGCACAGTGGGACAGTGGAAAAACTGGGCTACTGCCAGACGTTTTTTTTTTTCTTTCCCGATTGAAACATCAGACTGTCATAGCAGAAATGGATGTTGCCAGGCATCACTAATGAACCAATTAATCAATGAATTAGCTGAGCAGCGATTAAATTAATGCGAGCTGGACAGGCAAGCGGCAGTCGTGGATATATCCTGGGGAAAGTGATTAACGCACACATGGGACAGGCAGCGATCAACAAGGCCGCCATTAAGTTGGACAACTTCCTGAACTTTTTTTTTTTACTGCTAAATATGGAACAGGTTAATTCATTTTATTTTTATGTGAAGAAGAGAAACATCATATTTTCCTACATGGCTGATGCTATTATGTCGTGGAACGGCTTTCAGCGGAGACTCATGAGAATTCGCTTCTGACACAAATGATCAAATTAAATGATTCACTGAAGGCAGCCGTAATAATGTGTGCAGAATAGTGTGGACGCTTGTACGGAGCCAAGATGAAGGTACAGATACAGATAAAATCTGCAGACCAACCAGGTGTTATTTGACATGTGAGAAGCTGCCATCTGCCCCACAACTTTTGCAACACTTTCCCATTCGGTATCAGAGGCCACTTTGGGCATTCGGTATCTTTACCATGAGAAAAAAAATCAAATTACATTTTCAGTCCTGCAGAAGTGGTCCATATGTTATTAAATATTCAGCTAAAAAATAGTCAACATGTACATAGAATCATTTCTTTAGCAGCTTTATAGGGATAAAAACGGAGCTTTGGCAGATTTTTTGCAGTAGCAACAATACTCTAAACGTCACTCCAGTGTTAACTCTTGTTTTGTCTCTATCTTGTCCTCTCTTCCTCCAATAAGGTCCTGTTGCATTTCTGTGACGAATCAGCCACATTGTTTGTTTAAACCGGCCAGGGTGTTGATGTCCAGTTACCTGAGTGTGACTTATTGCAATAAAGTGAAATTCTGCTTTAAAATGATGCAGCATCCTGGGAAAAAAAGTTGTGAGGTTTAGTAAAAGTAAAGTTGTGATCAATTATCATTTTTATTGTTCTTTTTTAAAGCTATTGTCAGTTTCATAAAGGACACATGCAATGTTTACATGGAATAGACACCACCTTTTCTAGCCGCTTCTCTGTGTGTGTGGCCATGGCGAAATGTTTTCCTCTGTAGATTAGACCAGTGACTTTCTTAGAGAGGTCTGGGGCTGTGCGCTGGTCAGACATAAAGAAACAAAATTCCTTTAAAGCCCTGTATTTCCTAAAGTTACACACTATAAGTCTGCAAAGTCAATGGTCCAATAAAAAAAAGAGATAAATCATAGTAGTATTATCGTAGTACTGTTGATATACCGAACCATACAATCTACTGACATCCACGTTCTCAGGCTCCCCTCCACGTCTGCTCCATCTGAGATGGTACAGAAGACGAGGGTGGGCATGGCAGTGTGTTTGGGTGGTTGCAGGCGGGCGGTGTGTTCAGGAGGGGCATCTACCTTGATTATGTGGCATCCTCCGGAAGACCGCTGGAGTTGTTTCCTCCATGACTTAGAGGGAGGGTGGACCAAAAAAAGAGGCCTTTTTACTATTGAGACTGTCACTCTCAATTTGGGGTAACGGTAAGCATGCACGGGTCTCCTGAATACCCCCCACCCCAGCTGCGCTCACACACACACATCCATACTTGCACATAACCACCACGGCCACTCCTCCCCTTTGCAGTGGGTCGCCGTGGTGACAGTTTGATTAGATCATCAATCGTGGCCGTTAACAGCGGTTTTCCTGAGCACCTGGACCGGCAGGTCACAGCTGGCTCTGAGCTACCGCTGTCCCCCTGACCCAGCTCAATGCTTGTGTGTGTGTGTGTGTGTGTGTGTGTGTGTGTGCATGTGCGTGCACTCATATATTCCCCACGCTCAGAGGCACACGATTGGACATGCAGAGTGTTTGTATCTGTGTGTTATAACGAGCTTTTTGTGGTGTAAGGAGGACTTTGTAGTGCAGCTGGGTGTGTTTGCCTCTTCAGTACAAGAAGCAAAACATATTTCCAAGTGGAGACAACTTTTCCTTTTTAATCAAAATCAGTCATTTTACAGAATAGCCAACAAATCCCTGATTTTATTTTATAGTTTTGTTATCTTAGGAAGAAAGAACTAATATGTTAAAAATGTTAGATTTAACATATTGAAGCTAAGAACAAACTCCACTCAGAGGAAACGGCACCCGTCTGTATCTGTGTTCCCCAGCAGATACTTCCAGGAGTGGATTATTCTCTGAGTTTGCTGATACACAGATACCAGAGTGGAGCAGTTATGGCTATTCATCTGAAACACCATACACCTTCTTTACCATAGCTGCACCACAGTGCTTCACACACACACACACACATAAATTCACCTGCTTCCCGGCGTCGTCTTCGGCGGCTGCACGGGGTTCTTCGTCGTTCGGGTAAAGCGGTTAAATTTATGGGCTAACAATAATGGGACAAAGTGTGTGTCTCATTGCGATTCCTCAGGTATTCCATGATTAAATAAACGTCAGCGGTCTTTTCATAACGCTTGTTTATGGTGGCGTGGCACCATATGCTTCCACCCCACCCACCCGTCCCTTTCCCGCTCCCTCTCGCTCTCTTTCTGTTTAATTCTTTCTCCTTTTCTTTGTCTCTCTCTCTTGTTTCGCTCGTGCGCCGTACATTTCCCTGCACTTCCTCTTCCAGATGCAGCCGAGCCATTATTCTGTGGCGGAGTCGTTGTGGAGGAGCTAAAACTGTACATTAACATCCGAGGGGCCATCATAGAGCGATGATGATATCCATCTGTGCCGTTCATAGGTACTACTTAGTAAATTGTCCTCTGCGTAATGGCGCAATGGTAACAGTATGATTCTGTTTTATCGACTTCAGGGCTACGTCTTTTCATGTGGCCTCTTTTCCAGACATCTGGTTTGTTGCAGACCTGTTTGGTTATGGCCTCTTCTGCCACTGGGATGAATTTTGTCTGAAGCTTTTTGGTTCCGTTATGTAAAATGTTGTGACTATGTAAAGGGCCAAAAATGGGATCTAGTAATTAATTTTCTAAACCAGCTGTGTGTATGCGTGTGCAAAAAAAAAAAGTTTCTACAAAGCAAAAAAAAAGGAGTAAACGTCTCCAGCCAGGACTTGGCAGTAAACACGGGTGGTTGTTTGCTTCATTGTGGTGCATCAGACACTAAGAGACGAAGTCTGCTGCTTTGTTGTGATTATTAATGGTTGTTTCACATTAACCTGGCTCTGCTAATATACTCGACAATGGCCCAAATCACCTGAGCAATGAGGACGATGGAGTCCTCCTTGTCCAGCCAGTGCCTATAGCAGCCACTCCGCTATCCCCCCACCCCCACACCCCCTCATCCAATGACCAAGATTAATGAAACCTCCGCCGTTTTTAATTAGCATGGCCGCAGTCATCAATTACGTCTGCCCCACCTCAAATACAAATATTGTTATATTTGGGAGAAAAATTCTTGATTTATTTCATTGTGGTGGCCGAAGGAGTGAGATGAATGGCCTCCCATCATGGTCATTTGTGGAGATGAGGAGGAGGAGAGGAGAAGGGAGGAGGGGTGGTCGCTCACACTGTACAGTAGAGGACGTGTACATGGCTGGGCAGGGTAAAGTCAAATGTAACAGGGACAGACCAGCATGAGTCTCAGTGTCCCTGAACAGGGATCCAAGTCCAAGTGTCCAGCAGCTTAATTAGACTTTCCCTGAACCGAGCTAATAGCAGTTCCTGCTGAGGCAATTTAAGTTACAAGGAGTTGTAAATTGCCATTTCTAACTACCATAGTAGTACAAGTAGAGGGTAGGAATCCTGATGATATTGTGAGGAACATATTGTGAGGACTAGGTTTTTGTAAATAAATATGCCTTCATGTATGTGCTAAAGTAACATTTAGAACAAGAAAAGCCACCTCCATAGTGATGAAGATTAACAATAAGAAATTTGAGACCACACAGAAGTTCTGACACTGAAAATTACGCAGGCCCTGTAATTATGACCATGTTAGATGTAAAAGAGACCAGAATACTGTAGGAGCAGGGTTAGTAGACAAATTGGTCATCGGAGAAAAATTTTATTTTTCAGATCTAATTTAGTGTACCCATGAATTTCTAATGTAAGCTAATTTTTATTCATAGCACTGTACAGTTTTTATCAGAGTATAACACAAATAGAAGTGGACAATTGATACTGGAGTTTAAACAAAGACCAGAGGCGAATAGTCTTATCACACACCGTATAACAAAACAAGAGTTACATTTTAAAATGCCAGAAATGTCAAAGCAAGTTTAAAGAGAAACATGAAGAAGTAACTATTTAATCAGAACAGATTCTGTAAGTGTGCAGTTACTCTGCTGGTCTGTATCTCAGCACATCATCAATGCAAACCTCTCCTTTATGATCATCACTGACCCACAACCCAATACCAATTTAGACATACAGTAGAATCAGCTGCAAGGGCTTGACCACTGTTAGACGTTCTGTTGGGATCCAGATAGGAATTGAGTATATGATCCTCTCATCTGAAATGAGCACCACACATGTTCAGGTTTTTTGTTACAGTTGCAACGGTGAAGACCCGTCTCTTCACCTGCACAGAGTTCATCCAGGCAGGAAAGCTACAACTTTGTTAGCTTCTTTAAGTCAAAAGAACTTTCTCTCAAGAGGCCGGAGTCTCTGTCTCAGTAATTTATGAGGATAAGTCATTTCATGAATGCAGAAAAGTCGATCTCACCAATTTAGAAAAAGGGGCACATTAGTTCATTGTGATCCCTTTTTATTGGGTTCTTTGGTTACTTGTTTTATTTTAAAGGTAATTTAAATCCAGTACGTTGGACATTTATTGATACCAGGAACTATCAGTCAATGCTGGGATGTAACGATGCATTCAAGTTAGGATTTGATTTAAATCATGATTTTAAATTAAAAACGATTGCTATTTATTTAGATATTTCTGAATGAAAAGAATTATAGCTATTTCATTGAAGTAAGTTTTTCTCCTTTTTTTCAGCATATAACATGTTGTCCTTATATCAAACTGTAACCGTCTGACTTACTGACAGGACTTAACCGAACCAAATGATAATTATACATGAAATAGAAACAATTATAAATTGTCAGACACATCCTGTATTTCAAAGATGCTCGCTGTCGCCATGCTAGCTTTTAGTTTGTGTATTGGCACTGAAGTCGTCCACAGACGCGATACGGAACAACATACAGGGTGTCAGATTAGGTCCTTAAAGTACTGTGCAGAGTACATTTACAGTTAATTTACAGGACGTTGCGAATCGATTAATTTATTTTCTACATCAATTGACATTTCAACCAGTTTGAACTGATTTTTACCTGAAACACAAAGTGTTGTTTTATCGTTACACCAGTATCCGTAGTTAATACTTGTATTTTATTTATTCTGTTTTTGTAATCTTACACACATTTATTTAGACTCCTCATATTTGTCTTCCTCATTATGTCCAAATTATTTGCAACTTTGACAAATTAGTTTTTTCTTCAGACACAGAAGTTGAATAAGATGTCAAATATTAATAATATATATAGGCTCATAGGCTCTGCTCTATTTTGTTATGGACACACAAAAGCAAGAAATACATGCAAGCATGTCGTATTTAAAGGTGACATCTCCCTTCAGCTGGTTCAGCTGGACATTTAGAGCTGCTCTGGTTAGGTTTGCTACTTCAGTCCTCACCACAGACCCAACATCCCTTGCTACAGTGAAGCCCGATGCACCACTCAGCTGCTTCTCCCCCGAACAGATAGATGTTAAAGATTAGAAAGCATCAGCAAAATACGGCGCTACAACTTGATGTGTTTGTCTCTGAATGTGCTTCATCCAGTATACAGTGGTCGCAGTGTTGATGAATGCACGCCGGACTGGATGTTAAATCCTTCCCAGTTCAGCTTGTTCAGCTTGTTCTGATATGATGTGGCAGAAAAAGGAAGAAATAGCACAGACATAGCATTTGGCTTTTTTCCACCTTCTCCTATTTTTTCCTTTCTTCCTCATGAGGTTCTTTTGGCTCTTGTTCAAACCAAGTCTAGACTCGCTTTTCTCTGCTTATTAGCATTCTTGTATAAATTGAATTATAAAGAAAAATAAACTCCTTTTTTTTTTTGAAGAATGAAAACAAAGTCAGGAGTAAAGTGGCTCACAAATGATTATCCTCATGCAGCTCCTCTGCAGTTCCTCTCACGTACTAATTTTTTGGATGTTTCATGAAAATACCACGACTTTATGGCTTGAAGATGTGCTCGTCTCCCTTTTTTGCGGTTTGCAAGCTCGGATGTTTGCGCTGCGGTGAGCCACCAGCAAATTTCCCCCTTCTGATGGCCACACATGCACGCACACACTGATTTTCATAGCCTCGCCGCCACAAACCGCTTGCCTGCCCACTGACTCAGGAGAGAACGGTGGGAAACATCTTGAATATTTTATGAGGCTCGGGAACCCCACCTCTGTCTTCCCCACCCTGAACACCACGGTCGTCATGTCCAGCAGTGCACACACACACACACACTCCCCGCACACAGCAGCAGCAAGAAATAATGTTTTAAATGCAATCATTGTCAGGCCCAAACAATGTCATTTATCAAGGGAGCATTTGGGACTGTATAATAAGTTTCACATTATTAATACAATTTTTCATCCTCTGTCAAGCCTATCTGATTTATGGCACGCGTGTGATCTAAGGTGATCATTGAATTACAATTTCAGTAATAAGAGAGAGAATGGACCTGGTCTTTTACTTCTACCCAGTGGAGCAAAACCCTCACACCTCCCCTCCCAGCCTCCGCCTTCATACTTGCAGACGAATGCTCTCACAATCCCGGATAAACGGCATTCTGTGGCAACACAGCAGTCACAGCCGGGCTTAACTTTTCGCCGTCACACCGCCGAGCTGCTTCGCTATATGTTTCCCACTTAAGCCCAAGTGGCGGCTTCCTAATTTTAGTTAGAGAAAAGAAAAGTGAGGGAAAAAAAAAATCTAAACAAATGATCCCGAGCCCTGTTAATTAGATAAAGGACAAAGCTCATTATTCTAAAATGATATTGGGGCCCAGAGAGTAAATATTAGCGGCCTGTTAGGAGGCTTGGTAATGGGACAGGGATGCAAGTCATTACAGGGCCCAATGATTTACAGCTAGATGCTCTTTGATGTATAGACTGTACCTTTTATTAAGTGGTTGTCGTTACGGTCACTGGCTCACTCATTTCCCTTTGTGTCTAATCAAAATCCATATCCAGACACCCCAGCGTCCAGAGCCCAGCTGCTCCAGACGGGGGAAGGAAAATAGAACAGGAATGTCAGCGTTCCTTCCCACGTCCGACTCCTCCCACTCAGCTCCGGCTCACCTCCTGCAGCTCCTCGCGCTGCACGTAATGCAATCTAACAAACGGCGGCAACAAATAAATAAATGGAAATGTGAAATTCTTTTGAGGTAATTAAATAAAAAAGACTGCTATCATAACATTTTGGATCCAGTCGGAACAAGTATTTCCACTATTAAGCGCTCTTGCTCGGGCTTTATCAGATTAGCTTGTGGTTGAGGGCCCGCTGATGGGTGTCATACATCACCCTGTTTGATTTCTGTTTAGAGCGAATTTGGGGGAGCTGCTAATTGGATTGCGGGAAGTTTAGCCACGATGTTAAACAGCAGAGCACGCATGTCCCTCAACTCGGAGCCCCACAGGCTTCAAAACCACCAGGTTTCCTCAGGATTGCTGCAATTTATGACACGTTTTCTCTGTATTCTTAAAAGATAATTAGGTTTATTATTCCCCCCACCCCCGCCCCTCTCAGCCCCCGACATTACTTCTCTTTTGTGTACCTGAGAGCACACTTTTGCAGCATAAAAACATAAATATTTCTGCAGCACAGCAGCGCTGGCAGGTGAGCCTAATGAAATTCTAGGAGTGTAATTTGATTTACGAGGTGCTAATGCAGCCTGATATTAGAGAGAAAAAGCTCTGATATGGCTGCCTTGTGCTGTATTTAAGGCCTATCAGAAGCCTGATAAAGAGCGTCCTGTCCTCAGCACTGCAGCTGAGTTATTGTTGCAGATATTCATATTGATAGTAATTCTTTCCGACGCAATTTAGTGCTGGCTATATATAAATATGGAGATAATAGTTAATTTTGGTGGCTGCTCAGATTGCAACGCTTTAAATTCAAGGCTCACTAAAAGAGGAGGAAAAAAAAAACTTTGAGCTCCGAAGCATCTGGACACTTTTTAAAGTGCCGTTTAAAGGATATGTGGAGGGGTTCGGGAGGGGCTTTTTGACCGCACAACATTACATAAATTAGATTTTTTACAAATTTCAGCAGGAAGCTCTAGATTTGCAGCTTTTTGGTTAAAACGTTTAGATTAATAGTGTAGTATGTGTAAAGACCTCCGAAGCTTTTAAGTGATTCCAGTCTGGAAACAAGACGTCATGCATGGAGAGGAAGGAGGTCCTCTGGATGCTCACATCTGAAAAAAAAAGGGTTTTTTTATAACTGAAGTTTGTGCATGTGGTGGCGAGCGTGCACGTGTACTTCAGAGGGTCATTTATAGGTTTGTGTGTTTGGGACCGCTGAGCTATGGCTCATAATAAAAACAGGCAATAACAAGGCCACCACAGAGGGACCCGGCCTTTATGCCTCCCCTCCTCTCCCCCCCACAGTGCCAGCTCCCTTCCCCCTGCCCCCCCTCACCAGCCATCCAAGTTATGGGCTGAATAACAGCACAAAAATATTAAGATAACATTTCCTGATTGTTTGTCAGGCAGGAGGCTCCTTCACCCGCTTTCATCACGTCCACCGTGTTCATTAAATTGACAATTTGTATTTGCCCTACAGCAGGATAAACAGGAGCTTATCTGATGGGCCTGGTCTTTTATTATTTATTTCATTATCTTTTTTTTTTTCTCCCCCCGCCTCCTTTTACTCCTCCTCCTCTTTCTCCCGGGATTGAAGGTAAACATAAATCAGCAACAGCATCTCCGTTGTGTGCCATTGTTTATATATTGCAGTCATATGCAGCGGCTCTCATCTCAGAGGAGGCTCGTCTATGACACTTTGCAGACGCATGCGGCCTCCTCGCCGAGGTTTTTAGTCGTCGTTTTGTGCGACGCTCCCGCTGGTCTCGCCGCGGTAGCACTGAAATACGAGTTACAAAGAGTTTCTTCTTTTTCCAGCCGAGCCCAGGCTGTAGTTGTCTGCAGCAGGTTTATTTGAATCTTAAATTAGCACCATCCAGGAAAGAGATTTGAGTACCCGCAGAGCACATTGACTGCGCTGCTTTCCAAAGCACTTCTCTGCTAAAGGACCATGAGCAACGATGTTGCCCTCCTTAATATCTTAGCCACGGAACGAGCCTGTCGTCGGTCAACATTGTGCCCGCAAACGAAAACTAACGAAGCCGGCGCCTTTACTTAGGAAACAGTTGTCTCCGAAATTGAATCTTTTCCCCATTTTTTACCCAACACCCCCTCTCTAATCAGGTTTCAATTGACTGCCATTGAAGGAAGAGCTTCTCCTCAGACACACATAGAGGTCCGAACCCAGTCAGACAGCATTTAAGACTTACTCAGTCTTCCTCCCAATATCTTGGAGAGCTCAGGGCCAAATGATTTAATCTTCATTCAGCTAATTTAGTCTGGATTTAAGCTGCCGGGTTGTCGAAGTGCAGAGTGATG
>JAVQJG010002797.1:0-12111 GCA_036024015.1 Craterocephalus amniculus | reverse complement strand
CGGCTTCGGTAAGAGTTTGATCTACCAGTTAGCCCCGCTGGCTACACACAAGTCAGAGAAAAGAGTGCTGTGATTGGTTTAAACTTTGATTGATTTAAGCTTTGACCAATCACAAACAGTGACATTTGAAGGAGACTGGTCAACCGTCCCTTCTGAGAAACAGTTTCTGTATTAGTCTTGGCCAGACTATATGCTCGCATTAAAGTCGCGATTGCCAGGCTACTATTTTGTAGTTCCTATTGAAAATGTTTCCCCCTGTTTTTAGCAGTTTACTTGCACAGGAAACAAAATCTATTCTGGAAGAACGCAGCCAAATATCAATATTTTTAAGAATGACTTATTAGCAAACCACTTCCAGTCAGATTCCTAAGGTGGCCTCTGGGGTGTCCAGTGCCACCTTGGTCTTTCCTCTAGCTCCCTCCCTGGAGCCAACATCACTTTAAAACAAAAACAAAAAACTCAAAAACAACAAATGCTCACTAAAACATTTTGGATGTTGATGGTCAGTCTGGTGTATATGAGCCCTAAACAGGGTGTATTTAATGTCTTCTGAAGAAAATACATTTGTCATTTTGTTTTTCAATTTCTCCAGTCAACAGAAACAAAATATTAGAAATTAGTTAATTGTTGACTGTAAACTGTCTGACAGTGGGATGACCTCTCTGTAACCCTGCAACCCAGATATGCATGAAGCTTTGTAGCATTATAACAAGTTTATAATACTTTCATCTTTGCTTCGGACTGACATAAGTATTGTGGAAAGCTGTTTTAGCAATAAGAACAGCTGAAGAAAAAGAGGAATTCAAGCATCTTTTAAAGCTTGAATATAAATTAAACGGAGCGCTTCATCTGTAATCTCTTGGTATCCTCACCCGCATTGTGAAGAAAAAATAAAGATCAAGTTTTTATTACGCAGTTTCATTATGTATTATAATGAATGGGTTGTTTCCAAAGGTCAAGGGAACTCCAGATAGGCAGAAGAGCTATTCACATGGGAACAGCAGCAATACTGCAGGGCTGTTACGTTCTTATCGGGATCTAACTGAAGGTCAGATTATATGAACGCTCACCTTTTCTCCAACATGCTGTGAAGCTTTATTTCTCCTTCTAGTATAATCCAAAGCATAATAAAATCTACTGCTGAGATCCCAGTTAGAAAATAACTTCAAATTCAAATGTTTTATGATTTGTTTATACTACATATCACTGCTGCTCTATTTGGCCCACTCATTGTCTAAATTTTTTTTTTTCTTAAACACTATTTGAAATATTAATTATGCAGGGTCACCCTGTGTACAGTAGTTGGGCCTGTGGATGGAGATCATCGGGGAATGCAACCCGGCCTTTCTTATTAGCTTATCTTGTGAGGGAGGGGCCAAGGAGATCAGATTCAGTGTGAGCTGGATGGTGGCAGGAACCTTGGCAGTCCAATTCTCGGCTGCAGAAGCTCTAGAAACATGGAATGGCCGGGAAGGAGCCTGAGTTGGTGCAAAAGGAGACATGGCTTGGCTTCCAGTCTCCTTAAGAGGGTTTGGACTTTTTCCCACTCTGGTTTTGCCCCCCGTGATTGGCACTGAGCAGGTGTGAGTGTACTTACTGCCCCCTGGCTTGGAGGTTATACCATGACCCTCCTGCTACAGGAGAGGTACTGGTCCTGACTGTTTGGGCCTCTGAGCCAAACATTATGGCGCATTCACACCAAAAGTTGGATACTGGACACTTGGAAAGTACTCAGAAGCTTGACATCCAGGAACAAAAACGGTCATGACGCTCCTAACGTTCAAGAGACCCGTCAGCAGGACCCGGATGTTTTCCCTTATTTTTGTCTCTCTACAATGGGGAGTGTAATGCTTTGCTTTATTTATTTGGTCCTTTTTGTTGTCATAAATGACAGGATGGGCACAGATTGCCAAGATTAGTTTGTCCTCCATTTCTGTCTTTTGTAAGGTGATGAAAACAGATTTCCCCAGATACTTTCTATTTCTGTAGTCAGAAAATACGTCCCTACATCTGGACGCTGAGTCGCTCTGATTGGTTGATGCTCCACGTCCAGTGGCGAAAGTCAGACCTTCCAACTCTGGCGTCTGCCATTCTTGACGTGCGTCACACGTGTTGGGGCTCAAAATCTCAGAACTCGCTGCTCAAAACATGTCTCAATAGAGGGCTTGCCGCTCCGTGATGCGCTTTTACATAGACTAAACATGTAAACCGGCTGCTCTTTGTGCTTTTGGTCTGAACGCACCATTAGAGTACCCAACCTTTGTAGAGACCAAGGAGTGGAAGTTAGTGTTGACTGCCTCACATTGTTAATTGAAGGTTTGATTTTGAAGAAGCTTACAGAAACTGGAACACCATAGATGTTGGAATGGAATACCATACATGTTATTTTACTAAAACATCCGCCTCATGGCTGAGATCCTCTTGGAATCATGTATACCTGCAAAACTATTGTTTCCTCGGTTACAGCATGTAGATGGCTTTATTGGATGTGTGTAGAAGATTTTCACAAAGACAATAAACCTTATTGCTACTTTGAGAAAAAGAAACGTTTTAAAGACTTCTGTCTTTAATTTTCAACTTCATCATGCAGATGTCCTCACTGATGTCCTATATTTAAAACACTGTAATGATTTAGTAATGATAATATTATTTTAGGTCATACAATTAGGGCAACATCTTGTGTTCTGAATTAGTTTATTCAATTTAGATGATCTTACTTTGTTATCCAAAGGCAAATTAAAGTTTACAAACATCGTGAGCTCCCCAGGTTTCTGATAACGTTGACCTGTTATCTTTAAGCCTTATTCATTTTTACTCCATGCTTTCACTAGTGTGAGTCGCCTATTTCATGCAGAATGCAGAAGTGAGCGTTGAATGTGAAATCCTATTCTAAACAGAGCAATCAGAATTCCTACCCACATGGCAGTTTTGGAGATAACTGCTCTGCCAACGAGGAGTTTAGTCAGTCAATCTCTGGTCAAAGAAGATGTATTGTTGAAATATTAATTAGCTGCCCATCTTCGCCATCCCCCAGTCTCTCCGAGCTGGGAGAGCTGCCATTTTACCCATTTCCAGTCGATAACATTGCCTCTGGTCATCAGGGCCAAGGCCTCATTGGGACTCTAACTCTAATAGGGAAATACTGTGAGCTGTCTGACTGGACGGCATAATTAGGACAGATGAGAGCAGCTGATGAACAAACACGTTTCTTAATCTAGCTCAGTTGTTGTTTGAGTCATATCCATCCATCCATTTTCTGAAGCGCTTAATCCAATTGGGTCGCGGATGTGCTGGAGCCTATCCCAGCTATCAACGGGCGAGAGGCGGGGTACGCACTGGACAGGTCGCCAGTCTGTCGCATGTTTGAGTCATATGTTTTATGATAATGTCCTAATTCTGTCCTCCAGTAAGGCGACTGCTTCGGCTGCTCCTGACACATTTGCGTTCTTTTACGAGTGCATCCGATGAATCGTAGTCAACAAATCACACGCATTCACACGAAAACCCCTACTTCAGAGTCTACGAAAATAAAGCTGACCTTTAAAGATAAACAAAAAGATATTAAGCAGAAATGAAGAATCCATACTTTAATGTAGTACACTGTCACTACTGCCACCGGTATACTCCATTATGTTGATAAAATGGTGCCACACTAGTCCTTTGTACACGAAACATCTCAGTCCATCGTCTCTTTCAAGACAAGTTATTGTATCTTGAGGCCTTGTACAATCCCAAAGGAGTTTTCAGGCACTTTGGCTGATTAGAAATCTGTTTGAAGCTTGGCAAAAACAGTACCATGTACATTATGGGGTCATTGGCTTCTTCCAACTAATTAAGTGCAACAGAGTTTACAGGAGAGTCAGGGGAGTTTGGCAAAAAGTCAGCGCACACTTACACAGACAAGTCTAACCCTCAAGTGAAATCACCTTAATCCTGCAACAGCGTGGTATATTTAAGCAAACAACAGCAGACTAAAAAAAAGTTATGATTAAGTTATAGTGTTTACATAGCAAAGTAATATCTTGGTCAAATCCTGGTTTTTAAAAGACAATTTGTTTTTTTTATATGGGGGTCTTATTTAGGTGTAAAATATAAAACAAACATGAATAATATGAACAGCATGTACTCAAAGGCTAAATCACATTGGAGGAGAGTTATTGCAGTGATGTGAGTGTAAGAGAGAGCTGCAGTGAAGTTACACAGTGAGAAAACAAAACACACCTTTTAAAACTAGAGTGTCTTGTTGAAGTTATAGCTTGTTGCGCTGTAAAACGACGTATATATTGTGCTGTTCGTACAGCCTGCCCAGCATCCGGTTCGGAGTGAAAATTTTGACCTGTAATGAAATAGGGGGAAAAAACTAAACACGAGCATTTTCTCCTTCGAAGAATCTTCGTCTGAGACCCAACTGTGTGGATTTTATTTCAGTACCTACAGATCACTCACTCATTCCTTGCCTCCGTCCTGGAAAATCAAAATACTTACACACAACTTATGGGCTTTATTTGGGCAGCATATTTATAAATGTTAACAAGTCAACACTATTTAGTAATTATATATTTTCATAGTGTAGGATAATAGGCTCATAACAAGTAAATAAGGTGATATAAGCTCAGGACCAGCTTTCAAAAATGTAGAAAAGAGGAAGAGAAATAGAGGCTCCTGTGTTAAGGCATGCCTGGAGGATGAAGGGGTTTTTGATGGATTCTCTTCTCTGCTGTATCAAGGCATCTACATGACCAAAATTAGTTTCTTTAGCTGAGATAAACATGTATATACCAAACGAAACATGCTATATTTAGAAATATTCCTGAAATTGTTCAGTGTAGTCAAACATGCTACAGCTAAAAGCTCACCTGTGGAGAACTGGAAGCTACGCCTCTGCCATGAAGTTCCTCTTGACTCCCAGTCTTCTCCCCGCTTCGGTGTTCAGATCAGGGGCAAGTCCAGATGTCCAGATACATCCACATGTCATTCAGCTCTGCAGAGGCCTGGTAACAAGACAGTCATTGATTCAGGTGTGTTGGAGAATCAGATCTAAATGACTAATAGTCCATTTCATTAGCTTGTGTCTGCACCTGCAGGGTTTATTTCCTCCTGGAGTTCATTGGGTTTTCCCTGGAAACATTAAATATTGGAATGCGATTGACTCTCTCTAATCAGAATTAGGGATCAGATTCAGCACCAAAACACAACCAGACTATTCCATCAACCTGTAAAAGTGATAAAGTGATACCACTGAAATCACATAATCACATATACTGTAGGTTTTTATTTTGATTATTTCTCTGACTAATAAATAACCTTCTAGTGTCTCACCTAAATACATTTTCATATATATTGCTTAATTTTAACCTTGTTTATTTTTCTTTTCTTTTAGCTCTTTTGCCATTCAGATGTAGATCTAATATGCTTCCATCATTAAAATAAAAAAAGATAACAGGCTTTTCCCTTCATAATCACCTCATCTTACCTAATTTTGACATTAATTTCATGCACTAAGACATCCTCCTGTCAAGCTGTGATGTAAAGCGCTATCAGAGGCGATATTGCTCTTTACTGGTCCTTGTTGAGCTATATTGGATTCATCCAATCCTGTCACCATCATTCTATCGATACTCCTCATGAATGGGAGTGGGCTGCTTTGTAGGTCAGAGGAAGATATTCTGCATTTTAAATGTCGCCTATAAACCTCTGACAAGTAGCTGCCAGAGCAGCCATCATATAAACATCATTGCAGCTATTAGTGCTACTAAACAAATGGATGTATGAGTCATTATGTAAATTCCAAAACCATCTTATAAGAATTTTGTCTTTGATGCTACCTATAGGCAGTTTAATATCGTTAACACCATCAAAAAAGCTGTTTAACTGCTGAGCTCCCAGCAGCTTATATTTCCAATCAGCTTCACTGGAAGCAGTGGGCAGAAGAAATGTATTGAGTCACGATCCAAAATAAAAAGAGTCTCTAAAAGGAAGTGAGGCTCTCGCGTGATTTTTTAAACGAATGAAAAAAAGCTTAACGAACTTATAAAGAAAACGTTTTGTAGCTTTAATGGCAACATCAGACTTTGATGGAGAGAGTTTAGTTGTGAGCATATCTATCAATAGTTTTTTCTTTAAAAAAAAAAAAAAAGGGGATAAGAAAAGAAGAAAATGAGCGCTGTCTCTCACTGATTGAACCTTGCGTAATGGCACAAATTGTCTGAAAGTGAGTCAATATAATCAATGGAGTCATCACAAATGTGGTAAAGGAGAATCTGTTCCTTGTAACGGCCTGACCAACGAGCCGACCTACTAACAGGCTGCGGTACAGATAAGACATGCAAAGCTGTTCATCCATCAAAACCCACTATTATGTTTCCCTTACTCCAAGAAAGCTTTGTTGTCCTAAGCTCCTTCATCCTCTGTCCATATTTACACACTCACTACATTTCAAAGAGACTGATGTGCTTTGCGAGACAGAAACTGTAATAGTTGGCCTGGTAAACAACAACAAAAACCAACACAATATCAGCGTGATGTGTGTATCAGAGTGAAAATATATTAAAGCACCATTCTGATATCTTAAAAAATGATGAGCAGGATTTGAAGTGCTTCATTAAAAGTGAAGCACCGAATGATCCTGTTGATTGGTCAGAAAGTAGCCGCTGTTTTAGGCTCGAAATAGCGAATAACCCTTTTTTTTCATCTCTTCAAGAATGTTTAAATATTTCTATCCAAGGGAAACTAATACTCACTTTTTGTTCAACACTTAGAAAACACTAAGACAGCAGCATCAACCATAACTGGTTCACTTTGATACATGTTTATCTCCTTCCCTGATTAACTGGCAGTGATTGCGTGGTAGATTGTGTGGTGTGCGGGGTTTTTTTCCTCTTGGTTTGGTTTACATAATTACATTATGTAGGACATGGGCAGCCAGAAGCGCTTTTTCTCTTTGGAACACTTCAGAGAGTGAATGGAGCGGATCTATTTCAGG
This sequence comes from Craterocephalus amniculus, assembly GCA_036024015.1. Lineage (NCBI taxonomy): Eukaryota > Metazoa > Chordata > Actinopteri > Atheriniformes > Atherinidae > Craterocephalus > Craterocephalus amniculus. The sequence goes on along the minus strand of JAVQJG010002797.1, from coordinate 5,129 downwards.
AAGTGGGTTAGTGGTGAGGGGAAGAGGTTTGATTCAAAGAATAAACACATATTTTACACATTAAGATATTTGTTGAGGCCTCTGGTGTCCCTTTGTCTGTACATGGAGACATTAAGGCACATCTCAACTTGGATAAGAGTTTTACATTGCCTTCACTGCATGTTAACTGATGTAAAGCATACGCCGTGTTATTGTGTTGACTTTACATGGTAAGCTTAACTTATAAACAGCTAAAGATGGAAATACTAAGCCTTTAACACCCTACCTGAGGAAATATAAAGTAAGAGTACTTAAAAAAAAGCTGGTTGTTTATGTTTAATTAATAATGAAATATCAATGCCTTGATGTGGTCTTGCTGTTTGAATTCATGGAGTTGAGTTTCACATTTATAGTGCAAAGGTATTGCAAGATGAATCTGAAGGATGATTAATGGAGTATAGAGGGAAGAGGAAAAAACTAACTTATTTATTTTTGGGGATTTTTTTATCTTTCCTGTTTTCAAATGTTACATATATTCCTACTTCTTTGAACCTTACACCTCTGAGGAGATGTAAGAGGTGAAATATCTCTTAGAAATACTATAAAATGAAACATGGGGACCCAGCTGGCTTCTTTTTTTTATTGGTGAAAGGGAGGATTTGTATTCAAGCCATGTATTTTATGTAAATTCAACCACTATCTGCATCGGTCAAAAAAAATGCAGTGGGATGAAAACTATGCTCCCTCTACAAGCCGTTGTAGATATGCATACAGTGATCTGCCAAAACAATGAAACTCCTGATAGTGAAAGTGAGCGACGCTGTTCGTCCTGTTACAATGCATTGTCCTGCTGGGGAAACCTGGCTTTCACATGGATGTTATATTGACACTTGCTACCTACTAAGCCCTTTCCTTAGTTTTCAGCCATAAAACCACCTCCTGCTGAAACTTTGAATGTTCTTTCTCCAAGTCACCGTGGGTCAGAGCTGTTGTAGGACATATTTACATGATGGTTTTTAGATACTCAGCCCACGGTCCTGCAGGTTTTAGATCATTCCCTGCTGCAATACACCTGTTCAAGTTAAATGGGTCGCTGACAAACTCTGCACACGTCTGCTATTGACACAATGATATAAGTCAAGTATGTTGCCGCAGGTAAAACATCTAAAGACTTCAGGAAAGTGGGCCTTGAGGACCAAAGTTTTGGATTCCTAGTTTTGGAGGCTAGTTAATGTAATCTATGCTAATCTTTGCTTATGATATAAATGATGCACAAAAAAGCAGTTTTTGCTTTAAGAGACCAAAAAAACTTTATAAATTCAGGAGCATAAACAGAACATGGAGTTCCACCATTATTGTTGCTGTTGTGCTGTGAGCAAATGCAAGATAACGTACTTTTCAACAGGAAGTTTTTGCTTTTTATTATACTTTTTTTAAATTGCTATTTACACAACTACACACATAGCAACTACTTGTGTCTCTATGTAGGCTACTTCACTTACAGTAAGATACCGACATAAGTTGCACAAATAGTGAACATTTCAAGCCAGTCCAACAAAGACTAGTCAAACAAAAAAACTATCCGACGCTGTAATGGTTGAATGTGATCACTTAAACATTTAAATCTATGTATCTCATATCCAAAAAAAGTGCTGTACAGAATGACACACGATTATGAACTAAAGCATAGATTTTCCTCAAAACGTCTATTTTTATTAAAAGCAGAGCAGCGCAAAAATGAATAGTTTAATCAAACAGCACCACCATCAAAGCGAGCTCAAACAATTTATGTCCTTGTTATGTAAAACAAATAATCCATGTGCATTAATTGAGCCATACTGGTCTTAATGTGCTGCTGAAGTATTATTGGACTTGTCCTTGAAACCCACTTAGTGTGAATTGATAAAACCTATTCTCTTTTATGCCCCACTCAAAGAGCCTCCCACGCAATCGGAGACTGGGCTAAGACCTGATTTCCATTTCCATCGCATGATAACAGCCTCGCCTCAGTCTTACTGAACGACAGTCGAAGATAAAAGCAAAATCAAAGTCAGTCAAAAACAATTTGACAAGCTAATGGATTTCAGGTACCTGGTCTCTGTTTCCAGATTTCTTTAATATGACATCATATGTATACAGTAGCTGCACACAGTAAGCAGTTTTGCTAAGATGTTTCTCCACTTGTTAATATGGGAATCGTAAATAATAACTGATGGTCTTATTTTGATGTACTGTGAACCAGGAACATGCTAAACAAAATCCTTTGAAGGCAGATTCTACAACATTTCCTCAGTGAGCTTGCCAGGAACAGAGAGCAGAGACACTAAGGGGAGTAGTGGCTATATCACAGACACAGTAATCTCCCATCTATACTAGCCCCCCTTCACCCTGCCACCTAGAAAAGAGAGGCAAGGCCTAGTATGTCAGAGTCAGTACTTGCCCATGTGAAAACAGCTGCAACCGATTATTTGAATCTGGATATCAAGAGAAGGCACGTAAAAGAGTGTGTCGCTGCTCTTTTGCACAAGAAATAAACCCACACAGCACAATATATTAATAAAGAACAGCCTACATGAATAAAAGGCAAAAGTTTTCCTTGCAAGGTGAATTGTTTCCTTACAGGACATGCTGTGATATATGTCCCAAAGGGAGCTAAAAGATTGTTTAAATCCAGAACTGAATCCTTTTTGCTGATCCTTTGTTTCTGACAAATAATTGTATTCGACTACCTATCACCTTTGGGATGGTAAAAGGAAAGTAGGAGAGTTATGCGTTGTCTGTGTGTGTGTGTAAGAGGATGATAAAGTGAAATTATCTGCACTGCAAGTCTTCCTGCTGAGACTTACAAGAAGTTGGAGACACAAAAGATAGACAGACAAAAGGAGGAGGAAGGGATTAGCATTCATATTTTAATTACTTAAAAGCTGTCTAATCAGTACCCTCTGAACCTCAAGTAATATGAAACTCAACTCTTTTACTAAATTTAGTAACTTCACTGTTATCACAGGAAAACTGTCATAATGCTGCCCTCCCCTTTTCAGACCAGCAAAGTCTGTTTATGAAAGAAAAACATGCTTTACTATCCAGTGTGTTTATTTGTGTCGATGCATGTACAATGATGGAGTCTTCACAATCTTTACTTGCTTAATAATATATGAAATATATGTAATTATATGTTTTTTTTTAAAGATTTCTGAACTTCTGTTCATCTTCAATGGGTGTTTTTAATATTTTTGTGGCCTTGCCCGTTAAAAATAGCGAATGTCTCGCCTTTAACATTTAATATGTTTTATGCTCCTGAGAGTTAAACCTTTTCTTAGGAAACTTTAATACCATCATACTCTATCTCTAATCAAATTAGATTTAGTGAGATTTTACACAACGTCCCAACTTTTTGGGGATTAGGGTTGTAATTAAAGATCCATCAGCCTTACTGTAAAAGTTGATATTCCACTGTTTATATCTGTGGAAGGCGTTAACATGTTGTTAGACATAGAAGAAGGTGTGAATTCCATAACCATTGACCTGGTTTACTCTGTTGAAATGCCAAACTCTCCATCTATTTTTGATTATCCCAAATGTTTAATTACTGTGATAAATTTTGACATTTGTAGCCTGAGCAACTGAAAATAGGTTAATACTGTATGCCAAAGGATTGGTTACTCTGTTATGTTTGGACATTTATGTTTCATACTCTCTTCCCATCAGGAATTGAATGCAAAGATCTTGCTTACCGTGAATGTCTGCACATTAGCAAGATATGCTCATCAGCTCCCCTGCCACCAAAGGTTGTCAGGAAGAGGCTTTTACAGAGAAGTTTATGTCTGGAGGGGAATCATTTTAGCTATAAATGCTGATATAGATGCCTGATATAAGCGAGATATATCTCTTGGCATTCTATAAGCAACATCTTGTTGAGTCAAAGTTTTTGAGGATCCGGTTTCTGTATTTTAGGCTTAGCTAATCTGATGGGCATGTATCACCATTTGACTGCAGCATGATTCCAGATAACTGCCTGACAGTAAAATAACTGCATGAAAATTCTTTTTTCCTGTTTTCTTTGGTAATTTGCCTGCTCTCATGTAGTCTCTAACTAATTGTAATCAGTGCACCTGCTGCTAATTAGATGATCAGGTGCATCAGTCCCCTGCAGGTTTGGCTTATTTGTTTGCCAACTGGTATTAGACTGGAAAGAAAAAAGGTAAAATACTTTTTTTGTTCATTATTTTATCCCCTTTATGCATTTTGAACATAACAAAATCACAAAGGAGTCTGAAAACAACTTTTTAAAATGCACTCATGTCTAAAGCAGTTTGTGCACAGTTAAAAGGTAAATACATGCCTGTTAAATCAGACTGAAATGGGGGATATATTTATAAGTAGAGATATGTGTGTAGAGAAATGGCTGTAGGCACCACTATCTATTATTCATATACCTACTTAGGGGTGAATTCAGGTTGAATTATACTGGCCAACATTGGATAACACATGACCAGCATATCACATATCTGGTTATCAGAGTAGACTTGCTATTCAACAGTTGTTTTAGCTTCTAAATTCAACCATAATATAGCTTTTTTGTCACAGCTTCTGCATCCTGTATTTTTGCTTATTTATTCATTTTCTATACCAGTTTAATTCAATTCAGAGTCGCAAGGGGGCTGCAGCCCAACCCGGCTGGCACCTGCTTGAGGCAGGATCACCAGTCCAAGGCCAACACACAGAGACAAACAAGACACACAACAATGCACATTCATATCTGCATGTACTGAAGCTGAATTAATTAGGCATCCATGAAAACACAGCTGGTATCTTAAGAGTACCTGTTAATTGTTTAAAAAAAGAAACACAGCACACAATTCAAATATTTAGAAACTAAAATCAGATCTGTGCAGTACAAAAAGGGAAACATGCTGCTGCAGATTTAGCTGAAGTATTTTCAATGGGACAATCAGTATGTGTGAACCAGGCACGGCGCCAGGATTTTTTTTCTTCTGGTGCTAATGAGGGGCTTGACCAATACGTGGGGGTGCTAAGAAAATAAATGATTTCATAACTAAGGTCACTTTAAACATAGGTTATCGTTTTTTTTTTTTCAATAAAAGCCGCTAAGATACACAACAATTTAACTGAATTAGCCAAAGAATATT